>PVKS010005419.1:0-85233 GCA_004027875.1 Aplodontia rufa | reverse complement strand
AACAACATGATATGCATATACGCTTAAACCAGAATTACCCCCCTAGATCCCTCCTTATTCTCTCCTTCCCTCTCACCTGCTCTATCCCCCCCACTACATAGCTATGATTGCTCCATATTATGTTACTATGCCTTTGTTGGGTCTAATACATGAGATTAACTACCTTTCACACAGGCCTTACAACATTGAGGTTTGAACATTTATTTTTTATAAGCATCTTAGTGAATTATTATAAGTGTTTTTCTAGGTAAACAGTCACTTCCAGGAAATAATGGCAATATTTGTTATACCTCTAAGGTCTTTGTATTTGTCAAAACTAACTTCTTTATGTATTAAGTTATATACTATTTCATTATATAAAGAGGTAAAACTTGTTTACCTCCTGGGGAAAAGATGCAGGGTGGTGAAATGGTTACGTTCATGTGGGTTTTAAGAGTCAGAGACCTGGATTTCTGCGATTTGCTAGCTGTGTAACTGAGTGCAAGTTTCTATGGAAGCAAGCTCAGGGAAGTTATCAAGAAAAAAAAATGGGAGGCTGGAGCGGAGGTTCAGCCATTACGGTGCTTGCCTGGCATGTGTGAGGACACAGTTTCGAAACCCAGCACACATACACAATGAAGTATCACAAAGAAAGTCACATGAAAAACTAAATAAAATTGTCCCTCTGTCTTTTAAAAAAAAATGGGGACAGTGCCTCCATATGTAAATTGCCTAGTACATCCTAGATATTTATTAATAAATGTTAATAATTTTTGTATAGTACTAGACAAGTGAAATGCCTCCTGGAAAATTTAACATTTATAATGTTAGAAAATATTTAAAAAGGTTATGTAGCTGAGGAAATTACTAAGGGGCTAATGAATAGAAAAGACAGGAAAAGATAATGGTTCCTACTGTATAGGACAATAATATTTTGTGTGAAAGACTTCTCTACTAATTATTAGTCATGCCTGAATTTGAGGAATTTTATAATAACTTTTCTGTTAGATTTAAGATAATACTGAAATTCATTTTATGTTGAAAGATTCTAGAGAGGATGTTGTATTGAGAAAGAAATCACCTGTAATCAGGAATAATCTGTTTTAGCTCAAATCAAGGCCAAATTCTACATGAGTTATAATTTAAGTATTTGTATCCTACTTGTGTTAACAGTACACAGCTGATATTCCTACTTAGGTGACAAGATGCAGGAAAGAAAATAAAATTGTGTAGCTGATAATCAGATAATGCCACTTTAAAAAATTATAGTTCCAAAGACTGTTTCAAACACATAGATTTCACTGTATATGTTTCTGTTAATCTATAATTATTAGTCCATCTTTTTTTTCATGTCTGAATGACATTATCATTAGTGGATGTGAATTGTATAATTACTTTGTACTGTTTAGCTTAAGGTTTTTTTTAATGTGGTGTAATGCATTTATTCAAAAAAGGAGAGATACAGCAGACTATAGTTCCAAGGATGTTTTTATATTTAAAAATGACAATTTCTTTTGGCCTAAATTTGAAGAATTTAATTTAATACGTGCATAACAGAGAAATTCACAATCAAGGCTTAAATATTGTCTATATTAGCTTACATTTCTAATCACACATTATTTTAAGCTTATATTTTTTAGAGAAAGAGAGAATCAGTTTTAAGCTTACATATTTTAAACCATGGTTACAAAATTGTTTTATAGGAACATATTGAAGGTATAATCTTATATTTATTGGACTCTTGGTTTAATTCTCTATAACCTCAAAATAGTACTGTGAAATAAAGCAAGATTGTTTTTACTCTGATACAAACAAGAACTGAACCAAGTCTTTGTATATTTTTTTTTTTTTTTTTAGGTCTTTGTATTTCTTAAGAACTCACTTTTTTTTTTTTCTTTTTAAAGAGAGAGGGACAGTGAGAGAGACAGAGAAAGAGAGAAACAACTTTATTGAGTTTTTCACATGGCCTTAGTTGCTCCAACACTCAGTCGTGTACGTGGTGCTGGGGTTTGAACCCGGGTCCTTGTGCTTGCTAGGCAAGCACCGAAACCGCTGAGCCACCGCTCCAGCCCCAGAACTCACTTCTAATGAGCAAGTGTTCAATATCATATAGTTAGGAAAGCATTATATTACTAAAACTTGAATTTTTTTCTTTCTCTATATTCCAGTGTTCTGAATACATATGTATCGGGACACTTAAACTATAAATTTAGATGATATTCTGGTTGTAACATTAAAAATAGTAAGATCTTCAAGTGAACGTATTTCCAAAACATTGCCATTGTGTCCTGAAGTTATTCTCTGAAGGCTAAATGCTCTATTTGGACAAGTCAATGATTAGGTCTTTATATATAATTGAGGTTCTATTTTTCTTCCAAACGTTCCTTTACTAACTTTTCCAAGGAGAAAAGATGTTCATCTGCATCTTCTGGTACAAGGTTTCTAATAGAATTTGCAAGCTCAAAAAGATACTCAGTATTTCTTCCACTTGGACCAGCTGCATTAAAAATTTGTTCAGCAATGTCTTCCAGAGGAGCAGGACCAAGATAATTAGGATTATCACATGTTCCAATATATAGCAACACACTGAATGGTTTTGTTGTGGGATCTTTTGGATAAAAAATGACTGTTCTGTTTCTGTAGCCTCCTTTCTCTCTGAAGTCAAGGTATGCTTTTATTTCTTCTTCTTTTCCTACTGGCAGTTTGTAAGCAACACCCCATACACAACCCTGTTTCAAAATGAAAGTAATACGTTTTTAATATTTACAGGCTTAATCAAAATAGTCACGTGAAGTTATGTTATATCTAAGAAAATACCTTTATAGTCTTAGAAGAAAATGCAGTTGTTTTGCCTTAAAGTGCACTGAAGAAGTATATACTAAATAAAGGAAATCAACATTTAATAATTCATTTGAATAAATAATTTCTTTATATCATAGGCATAACATTTATCTCTAAAAAATTTTAAATCAGATCTTTTTGGTAAACTAAATGGGACTGAAATGAAAATATCAGGTTTTCATTTGTTCATTAAGAAATTCTATAGAAACATTTGTTAATCGTTTGATTAGAAGTTATAGTTACCCCTTTGAAGCTGTTTTTTTTGTAGATGCTTTTCCTTGTGTAAATTATGAAAGCATTTCCTAATCTATAACATTATTAATCTGCTATTGCTAGCTTCTTGATTTTTTATATATCAAATCCTTTCCAAAATTAAATCTTTAATTCCACGTATGAAATTGTGGATCTGTATGCCAATAAAATGATTCAAACTATTTAAGAAACTGAGGACTGTTAAGAGTTCTAACACTTCAAACGTGTTTACAAAACACAAATCTTCCTGATAAAATTAGGCAGCATAGAAAATGAGAATTTCTGACTTAGTTTTCTGCTGAAAATAAGAGACTCACTCCTAGCAAATAGAGAGAGATTGCACTGGTTACATTCGATTCTTAGTAGTCTGGCTATCTCTATTAATGTCAGAGGGGACCACAAAATTCTAAGTCAGCAAACTCATTTAAAAAAATCCCCCAAAACGAGACTACATGTCGTTTGGTTGTATTTTACTGTTACCTTGTGTTCTGCATTCTAACTTTTCCCACTGGCCTAATTTTCCACAAACATGAAAAATAAAACCAAACAACCCACAACAAATACAGAAGAGTTCTATACTTAATGTAGTTTCAATTGTCTGAAAACTTGTTAAAATTTAATTAATCATTAGAACTGAGAAACATCTCAACATTTTATATGACTAAAGACTAAATAAAAAGGAATAATTATGCCATACCCCAGGATCTTCAACAAGAGTCACAACTCTTCCAGGCTGTTTTAAAAAAGGTAAAAAAACAAACAAACAAACAAAATTTTTTTTTCTGAATGAAAATTCATGAACTAATCAAGCATAATTGACTTAACTGTGACATGGAATATTTTAACTACATTTAATCTAAGAAGCACTTTTTTAATGGTAAAGTTTAAAGTGAGCTAAGTAAGAGAATCTACCTTTAATCCAAACTGTAACAGTTTTTCTAAAATACTTCCATCAACTTGTATAATATCAAGTATATTTATTTAAAAATTGTAAAGAACAACAGTAACCAGGCTTATCTAGAATGAAAGGCAAATAAAAGTAGCAAATTTTTTTTTTTTAAAGATAGAGGGACATTGAGAGAGAGAAAGAATCAATTTTATTTAGTTTTCCATGCGTTTTTCATTGCTTCAACACTCCGTTGTGTACTTGGTGCTGGGGTTTGAACTCGTTATACTTGGGCATGCCAGGCAAGTGCCATAACCACTGAGCACTGCTCCAGCTCCTAGAAATAGCAATTATTAATAAAATTGTTTTTCCACTTGAGAAAAAATGATTTTTTAAATAGTTCTATTAGGGGAAAAATAGAGAATTCAGGGTGCTTTCTTATAAAGAAGCATTTTTTTTTCTTTTTTAAAGATAGAGGGACAGTGAGAGAGAGAAAGAATTTTATTTAGTTTTTCATGTGGCTTTCATTGCTCTGACACTTTGTGTATGTGGTGCTGGGGCTCAAAACCACGTCCTTGTGCATGCCAGGCCAAGTGCTGTAACCGCTGAGCTGAGCCACAACTCCAGCCCCAAAGAAGTATTTTTCAATCAGATGTTAATCTGTTAATCAAATCACTGAAGGACTTGATAAACACATATTATTAATAGGCCACACCTCTAGGTCTGAAGCCTGAGACTGTTCATTTGTAATCCACTTCCTGTGTGATTCCAGTGAAATTGGTGTGGGTACATATTTTGAGAACTACTGCTAACAGGGTATACTAAAAGATCTCAAGTGCAAGTAAATGAGTGATTTACACTTATGAGTTATGAAGTGCCCCTACCTTTCTACCTATGTTAATAGGTGCTTTAAGGTAGGCATCCCTTTTATATTCATAAATGAATTTTTTTTGGAGGGTACCAGGGATTGAACACAGAGGCACGCAGTCACTAAGCCACATCTTCAGCCTTTTTTATTTTGAGACAGGGTTTTGTACGTTGCTTTGGGCTTTACTGAGTTGGCTGAGGCTGGCTTTGAATTTGTGATCCTCCTGCCTCAGCCTCCCAAGCTGCTGGAATTACAGGCATGTGCTACCGTGCCTGGCATCATAAATGAATTTTATGTTGCCCTACCAAGAGGTTAATATTAGAACTGGTTTATCCATGTAGTACCTCTTATATGGGACAGTTAGATCTTTTATGTTCTAGGCAATTTTATTTTTTTACTTTGGTTTTAACATGGGTCAGTTAATAGTTATATGAAAAGAAGCTTGACTTTGTGTCATTCCACTTGAAATTGAAATGAGATACTAGTAAGTCAAAACAAATTTTATTTGTTGTCCATTTCAGTAGCTGAAAAAAACCCTTTGTTTATAAATTGAAAGCCTCAGAGAAAATCCAAACTTGGAATATTCTATAATTTTAAGACACAGGTGACATCAACCAATGGCTATAAGCTTTTTTTTAATAGCATAATTATAAATAGTATTTGGTACAAAAAAAATACTATTTGGTTTCATTCTGATAAAATAATGAAAGGAATTGATTTCAATCTGTTACCCACTTTCCCTTCCCTTTTACCTCCCCCTGTTATCTCTCCTTTCTTCTATTGATTGTCCTTGTACTCCTTTATTTATTTTTTACTGGTATTTTATATTTATACACACACACACACATATAGGTATACAGGTGAAATTCTTTTTGATTTGATATGCAAGCTCTTCTTTATGAAATTCCTACCTAATGCAAAGGCTGTCTTTTGACAAGTTAACATCATTAGCAAGAATCCTGAATTGCAAAGCCACAGTTTTCCCTATATGTTATGCCTAATGACTGGCACACAGCCTAAATCATTCAGATATTTGTGTCATCTTTGTTGTATTTCCTTCTTGTCTTTATCCTTTTGTATCAAGAATTTGTAATCAAAGGAAACATGGGATTTTGAATTTGATTTTCCATTTATTTGTATTTTCCTGTTAGTCTTCTCATACATTTTAACAGTTGCATAATATTTGACATTGTGAACTATAAATGAAACATTCTTGTGTTCTGGTACATTTACATTTTTTTAACTTGCTTTCTATTTAAGTTAATGTCACAATGAAAATATGTATATTGGTGTAACTCATTAAGTGCTGTCTTGTTACTTCTATTTACTTTCAATTTTAAAGTGAGTTTTTGATTCTTGCTCTAAGAGCTTATAATTCTGGAATATATACTAACAAGCCAAACAAGTAGAGAATACTTGAGGGCTATGATATGGTATTTATTAAGTATAGTAAGGATTTTGAATCTTAGGTGGCTAGGAAGACAAAATTCTGGACAAAAAAAGCATCATGAATTATGATTTATGAGTAAGGCCCTAGAGGCAGGAGTAGTCCAGGCCAGGTGTTTGACTTTAGCAGAGGGCCCCCATGTAGAGGAGATGACTCAGAAACATGACTGGAGAAATTAGAATGAGTTTTGAAAAGTCACAGAGCAGAGTTGAGGGATAGGGGTATAGCTCAGCATTCATAAGATTCTGAGTTTAAAAAAAGCGGAGTTTACATCAGGGACAATGGAAATAAGCTACTGATATTTGGGAGAAACTGGTAATAAAGAGCTACTATAGCATTTGAATAGCAGGTGGTTAGTATGATAAAAGAAGCATTTTGGAAAGATCAGTTTCCAAAGTGTCCTTGGCCAGGTGTGGTCATGTATGCCTGTAATCCCAGCAACTTGGGAGGATAAGGCAGGAGGATATCAAGTTCAAAGCCAGCCTCAGCAATTTATTCCTGGTCAAGCACCCCTGGTTTCAATTTCTGGTATCAAAAAAGAAGAAAACAAAAGAAATCCAAAGTGTCTTTGTCAAAGTGTACAACTAGAGTGCAAAGAGGAGATCCAGAATAAGAAATTTTAGCAGTCCAGGTGACAAAGTTATATACTACATTTCTCCTTACTACCCCTTACATCCAGCTCAAACACAATTCTCGATAGTTCTGTGTTTTTAGTACCTTTTGAATCTGGTTCCTCTTCAACCTCCAGTCATCTCCTTACAGGTTTCTCTGCCTGCCTCTAATTTTGTTTCCCTCCAGTGTGTTCTCTACTTGGGCCCAAAATGACTTTCTGGCTTTGAATTTTTCAGGACTGTGATATTCTACAGGATAAAATCAAAGTTCTTTAGCATGACTTAAGTACAAACCTCATTTCTTCCCACTTGTTGCCTCAAAATGTACTGAATTATTTAAAACTCTTACATATATTCAGATCTTTGAATATACTAGTGCCTAGTGTGTATGGAGAATACCCTTTCCCTTTTGTTTATGTGGCACATCTGGCCATGCCCTCCATTAAGCTTTGGCTCAGTTCCCAGGCAGATTGAGAAGGTCCTTAGAATATTCTTTCTGCTCTTTTTATTCATTTCTTTCCCAAATATTTTTGTTTTTACAGGTGTTTCCTACTTATGTAGGTATTCAGTTGTAATTGTTGAAAGGAAAAAGTGGATGGTAGTACATGGAACAAAATAACATATGTGGGGCTGGACATGGAGACACACACCTGTAATCCTAGGCAGGAGGATCCCAACTTCAAAGCCAGCTTCATTTTAAGGGCAGATACAATTGATACTACTGTGACTGCTAATGGATGATACAGACATGGACTATGGCACTACTGATAAATTTACCTGGAAATATTTTCTAAAACTTGAGCTCTTTGCTGCTAAATGTTATTGAGAAATCATTTGTAAATTCACTTCAGTGGTTTATTTTTGGGGGCTGGGGACAATGAAACTGAAGAAGGGGATGGAGGATATTGTGAAATGAGAGTGTTTTCTTAGGATAAATGAATGTTTCTGATCCAAAAGATAAGTTGGGAATTTAGTAAATGTTCAGTTTGTCTCCCATTAAAGTATTTGCGTTTTTTTTTTTTTTAGGTCATAATATATTCTATTTGTGGGGAAAAATGTTTCCCATTTAAATGAAATTCTTATTTTGGTGAGAAACCGCCAATTTTGTTAAACATAAATGAGATGCTAAATTAAACTTAGAAATCAATTTTTAATGAAGCTAAGAAGCATACTTTAATAAAGCAAGTAAGTCCAGCATTTTTCCCACAGATGTCAGATTGTACTATGTGGAAAAGAGCCTAACAATTGTATATTTATATATTAATGATGATGCCTTGCTCATGATTAATTTACTAGGGTATATATTGTTGTAAAAAACAGTTTGTGTTTTAAGTAATAGTGTCTAAGTGGTTCTTTTTTGCTGGATCTTTCTCTAGCCATTTATATCATTGTTAAACAATTTACATTTACATAAGGCTGGCGATACATTTTAATAGAATATATGAATGATGTTCTTCAAGGTTTTTTTTTTTTTTCTTTTTGATACTGGGGATTGAACTCAGGCACTTTATCACTGAGCTACAATCCCAGCCTTTTTTTTTTTTTTTAATATTTTGAGACAGAGTCTTGCTAAATTGTTGAGGGCCTCACTAAGTTGCTGAGGCTGACATTGAACTTGTGATCCTCCTGCCTCAGCTTCCAGAGTGGCTGGGATTATAGGTGTGTGACACCATGCCCAGTTCTTTGTAGTGTTCTGATAGATCACTGTACTTAGAAAATGTTTAGTACTTAGATTTTCCATTTTCCTTTAATTTAGAAGGATGATTTCCTTTTTTTTTTTGGTACTGGGTTTGAACCCAGAGGCAGTTAAACACTGACCCACATCACCGGTCCTTTTTACTAAGACAGGATCTCACTAAGTTGCTTAGAGCCTCATTAGTTGCCAAGGCTGGTCTCAAGCTTGCAATCTTTCTGTCTGAGTCTCCTGAGTTATCAAAGATGAATTATTTAAATAAAAGATGTAAAATTGTTAGCATATTACTTTTTAAATATTAGGTATTGCACCCAGGGACACTCATACTAAGCTACATCCTTATTCTTTTTTTTTTTTAATGTTTTGAGACAGGGTCTCATTGAATTGCCCAGGATGGCCTTCAGCTTATGATCCTCCTGCCTTAGCCTCCCTAGTAGGCATGCCTGGCTTATTTCAGTAAATTTAAGTACAGAGATACTGGCTTTTATAGTTCTTTCGCATGAACTATGCCAAGTGTGGTAGTGCATGCCTGTAATCCCAGTGACTTGGGAGGCTGAGGCAGGAGAATTGCAAGTTTGAGGCCAGCCCAGCCAACCTAGCAAGACCCTGTCTCCAAATAAACAAAACAAAACCTGGCCAGTTGTATTGATTAGACAATAGACAGTTTCTGATTATCAGTTTGTCTCACATTTAAATGTGCTATATATAACAAACATACATTTTGGCTGAGATCAGAGTGGTAAAATATGCTATTATAACCACAGACAGGGCTGGGATGGTGGCTTGGTGGTTATGGCTCTTGCCTGGCATGCACGAGTATGTGGGTTCAAACCACATGTATACAATTAAGTGTCAGAGCAATGAAAGACATGAAAAACTGAATAAAAATAGATTCTGTCTGTCTCTCTCACTGTCCTTCTCTCTTTAAAAGAAAAATAACCACATACATACATATTTAAAATTTGGTCTTAAAATGAAAGCCCAGGCTAAGGCTTGCTTTTCAGAATGGCAGTTTTAAGTATTCATATAAAAACTAACAACTCAAAGAACATTTTATTTAGCTTAGATTTTGTTTAAAATGCCTTGAATACTGTTGTATAACATTCTTAGAAATACTTGAGCCATGTTTCTTTTGGCTTAAAAATGCACATTTGCCCTAAGCCACTCCCCCCCTTTCAAGTCACTTTGTCCTTCTTTGAGTAGGCCAGTGTAGTTTTTTTTTTTTAAAAGAGAGAAACAGAATGAGAGAAGCAATTTTTTGTTATTTAGTTTTTCATGTGACTTTCATTCCTCTGACACTTTGTTGTGTACGTAGTGCTAGGTTTTGAACTTGTGTCCCCATACATGCCAGGCAAGCGCTGCAACTCCTGAGCCACCACTCCAGCCCCAAAGCCACATTCTTAATTGATTTCAGTCCTATGTCATACAGGCAATTTTAGAACCTTGATCTCTTCCCCTTTCCACACTGCAATGTTTCTTTAGAATTAACCCTAAATTCTTTCTCTGACTGATTTCTAGCATTTTACATGTTGCGCTTTTAGGCCAATGTTAATTTCTGTTTTAAAAACAGTAATTGAACTTCAGTCCCCAACACTGCCAAAATGATAATAATCAAGCTCATATAAATCTTTAGAATGTTTAAGCCAACAAATATATACTCCCCCTAAAAGTTAGGAGGTTACCAAAGTGTCCAAGTTATTGGAGTTATAGTTATCACAAATTTAATATTCTTTATGGATTAGTTTTGTAGCCAGTATGAGGCTTATTTGCATAAGCAGTGAGCTGCTTCTAATTCTCTGAACACATTGAGTTGAATGACCTTTTATGACTGAAAAAAAATTGAAGAACTTTTATTTCACATTTATAATTTAGGAGAACTGTCAAGAAAGAAACATTAAATATTAAAATAATGTTACTTTGGTACTGTTACTAATATAATAAACAGGGAACTTCATTTATCTTCCAGGGTACCTGACAACCCAAATGATTAAAGTGAGCTTAATAAATGGAAATAATTGTGGAAACCTGTTCTTTTGTGATATTAGGTGTCATAAAATAATTGGAACGGTATAAAAAAAACCTTAGAAATTACATGCATGTTTAAACCCAAACCAGTGACAAATCTGGCAGAATGCAGAAATGCCAACACTTTTCCTTGCTAAAAAGCTAAATTTGTAAGTTTATTTTGCTGTTTCACCTCCATGAGAGGAAACTTCATTTTCCCGCAACTGTTTTTGTTTTTGGCAGAGGCTGTCAAGAAATGGAGCCCCCTTCCCAGGCATTTCAGCCTTGGGCGAGCACGTGTGCTCGAGCCGGTGCTTTTCACCTCAGGAAACTAATCGCCCGCATCTTAACCAGCTTCAAAGTGCTCTGGCTTGGGAAAGAAGTAGGGGCTGGTGGCCGGGGAAGAGGGACAGGATATAACAGGTTTACCCCCGACCCACGTGCTCGCGCTCGGCCTCTGGGAAGCCCTGGGCGAGGGTCCCAAACACCCGCCTTGCTTCTCACCTTGCCGGGGACCCCGCGGTGGTCGGTGCTGCCCTGCCAGAAGCGCCTGCTGTAGTCTGTGATGTATCCAACCAGCTTGTCCTGATAGGGGAAGTCCACCTTCCAGATCAGGGACCCGTAACCGAAAACCCACATCTTGCCGCTGCTCCGGTGCACCCAGTGGTGGTGAAGTCGGCGGGCCGCGGTGGTAGCGGCTGTGGTCGCGGCTGTGGTCTTGGCTGCCGAGGACTGCGGCTTCCTGGAGTCAAGTAACCGGCTGCTTCGGGCGCAGGCGCGATGGCTGTGTTGCTGCTTGGGGCGCAAAGCACACTGGGGTTGTAGTCCAAGGAATGTTCTCCGACTCCGTTTTAGTTGGTGGCATTTTTTTCCTTACTCGAGAAGTCGAAAATCATTGGCCGTCTGTATACTAAACAATGGATTCTTCTACAGCCACGTTAAATCACTACAACCTTCTAGTGCGCGTGTCCAGAGGACTACAAAACCCACAATCCTTTTTGGAGATCCCTGGCTTTGAAGTTGGAACTGCGTGTTTTGGTAATCTGGGAGAGGAAGGAGAAGAGAAAGGGTAGGCGTCTTGGCCGCGGTTGTCCCAATAGGAGGAAATGTACTGCACCAAAGTTGAAACAAAAAGGCATTCTGTCCTGCTGTGAAAATTGGATATCTGCCCGTGTAACAGTAGCCCGGGGAGCTAAACCCGGAAATGTAATACATATATGAACTTGTAAAAATATCTGTCCCTTTTGCCTTTTAAATGAAAGTAGAAAATTTACAGAAGTGTTAAAACCTGTGAAAGAGCAACTTTTTTTAAAATGCAAGTTGTTAACATTAAATTTTACACGCAAAACCACATTCATCTTTTTTGTATTTTATATAGCGGATTCAGAAAAGAGCAGCAAAGGTTCTTGACTCTGGCTCATGTATAGGTTTTGGAGCTGGGGAATTTACAGAAATTATATACAAAATGTCTGGCATTTGTGCATTTTTCTGGGGAGAAATTTTGTATCTTGAAAGTTTCTTAAAGGGGTTAAAGATACTAAGAAACATTAAAATCTGGTGGTTAGAGCTATGCCTCCAAAATATTCCTTAGGAAGTTCACTTGGACTATCATGGCTGTGTCAGTGTGTATGAATATAGAAGCCTTACTAAATGATTACTTTTTCTTGAGAATTTCAACTATTTCATGGTCTTTATGTTATTAGAGGAGAATGCTGAAACACCCAGGTTCAGATACTATTATTTCTGTTCTTAAAAAGAAACCAACAGAAGGGACTAAAGAAATAGTTTAAGAATAAGTTCTTTTTCTATTTTCTCTAAGTTGGAGTTTCACATTGCTTGGCATGGTTATTTTCCTCACATTCCCTTCTTTTTTGGAAAAATTTCAAACATACCAAAAAAAAAAAAAAGGAAATAAAAGAGTTTAATGACTATCCATATATCCTCCATGTGGATCCAATAATTAAGTTTGTACATTTCTTTCTCCCCACCACCAGTCCTGGGGATTGAACCCAGGTGTGCTCCACCACTGAGCCACATCCCCACTGCTTTTTGTTTATTTATTTTCTTAAAGATAGAGGGACAGTGAGAGAATCAATTTTATTTAATTTTTTAAGGTGAAGCAGATTCGTCTTTGATTTCTGTGGCTTTAGTCTGTATTTCTCTTATAGCACTTCCATTTCCTTTCTTTTATAAAATTTATTTTTAATTTTGAGACAGTTGCTTGGGGCCTCACTAAGTTGCTGAGCCTGGCCTCAAACTTGAGGTCCTCTTGTATCATGAGTCACTGAGATTACCAGTATGCCACCATGCCCAGCTGTCCTTTCCATTTTCTATCTTAAATCATACATATCTATCATTTTTACTAGGCTGTAAGCAACTTGAGATAGAAACTATGTTACTGTTATCTTCACATGCTTCCCAGTGGTGATTAACTAGTTGATGCTTAATATATAAGTGCTAGTTATTTAAATGTTTAGGAATAAATGTCTCTGCACTTACTCCAGTAATGGACCAGTTGATACAATTAAAATATTCTGTAGCTAATTTTAACAGTTGGGCTTGTTATAGAATCAACTTCTGCAGTTACAGCTTTATATTTAAAGGTGATTGTAGGTTAGCTTAAATTTGCTTTAGGAAATGTTATATGCTTTCTTTTAACCTTTCTCCTCAAACCAACCTTTTCTGGATAAATTACTTAGCCATGTGGTTCTTGAGTTTTTACCTGTATTGTGCTAGACCTGTTGTGCCACGTACAGCTATGGACAGTCGGACTTCTGTATGTCATAAAGACTCAGACAATTTGGGTAGAGCAGCAGCTGGGGAGAGTGCTCGCAAGGCAACTCCGTCCATGCAGCTTTTCACCACCGTTTTTATTGAGTTGAATAATGACATACAGAAAAAAAACTTTAAAAAAACAAAGAGTTTCTATCTGATCAATAATCGAGAGCATGAAGGGGTATATAATCTGTAAAACTTGCTTTTGTGAATTTAGAAGTAAAGTAAAATACATATCTAAGGCGTGTAAAGCAGGTGCTTGATGACTTGGCGGCATCTGGGGTACCTCTGATGACTTGGAGACGTGACTCCTTGCAGGCATGCTTCCTCTTGGTGTTCCATAATGTGTTGCAGGCTGCCATCAGACAAACCCAATGCCTCAAATCATGTCTTCAACAATGCTGGCATTTCCTGACCACCTCCTAAGATCATTAGAAGAACTATTAAGTGTCTGATGTAGTGTGGTGCAGGCCTGTAATCCCAGCATCTTGGAAGGTTGAGGCTGGAGGATCACAAGCTCTGGGCTAACCTGGGCAATTTAGACCCTGTCTTAAAATAAAATAAAAAGGATTGGCATGTAACCCAGTGGTAGAGTGCTTACTTAGCCTGTGCAAAGCCAGGGTTCAGTTTCCAGTACCTTAAAAAAATTCACTTAAAAATTAAAAACTAAAATATGGTGTGGGAATATTATTGAGAAAGGACCACTCCTTAGGATATAACTTTATTGGAGAATACTGAATCTGAGCCCATCCTGCTTCCTAGAGTCACTAAAAAATTATCGTTGTGAGAAAGTCACATACTGAACTCTGGATGTAAGGGAACTTGAAATGACCTTTGAAGGGAGATGATGATGAGAGCAATAATGTGTTAAAGAACTTTTGGGGCTAGTTTATGAAAGAAAGTTTGGCCCATCTTTTATGTCTGCTCTTTGTTATTTTCAGTATATTCAGTTGGTGGTACTATTTCATTGAAGATGGAGAACCCATTTAGTCCCTTTTGGAAAGGGAAGAAAAACTAAAAGGACTACTTATCTTTGTTCTTCTCAATAAATGCCCTTCACTTTTTTTTTTTTAAATTTAAGAGAGAGGGACAGTGAGAGAGAGAGAGAAACAATTTTTCTTTAGTTTGTCATTTGGCTTTCATTGCTCTGAGACTTTGTTGTGTATGTGGTGCTGGGGTTTGAACTTGTGTACTCGCTTGCGCGTGCTGGGCAAGTGCCGTAACTGCCGAGCCACTGCTCCAGCCCCCCTTCACTTCTTTTTTAAATTGTTTTAGGTTTAGCTGTTTTCTACAGATGGCTACATATAGAAATTGTGCATAGTTGATAGTTAAATGGACTTCTCTGCCTAATAGAGCATACATTTGCGTTAACTAGAGGTATTTAACTCTTTCATCAACAGAGCTCCAAAGAGTGCATTTTGGAGGGATATGAATAGGAGTAGAAGCCTGCTGCAAAGAGCTACCCAGATACTTCTGGAGGAAGAAAGAAGGAAAATTTAAAAGTCCCTTGGTATTTTATTTTTATTTATTTATTTATTTATTTATTTATTTTAAGAGACAGGGACAGTGAGAGAGAGAGACAGAGAGAATCAATTTTTATTGAATTTTTCACAAGGCTTTTGTTGCTCGAACACTTAGTTGCGTACGTGGGTGCTAGGGTTTGTTCCTGTGTACCTGCGCATGCTGGGCAAGCACTGTAACCGCCAAGCCACCCCAGCCTGTCCCTTAGTATTTTAAATTGGAACATTTAAACGAGTACAAATTTGATAAACGCCCGGTTTAGGCTCTAGCAGAGGCTGTGTGGCATGACAAACTTCTCTGTCATGTGAAAGGTGGTAGACAGGCCCATAATGATCTGGTAATCTCTAAGAATGCAGTATTGTTTTATTCACTGTAGTATTATCTTTGTACCTTGTTTTGTAGACTGGTCAAAAAAATGGATTTTACAGAGGCTTACTCAGACACGTGCTCTACGGTTGGACTTGCTGCCAGGGAAGGCAATGTTAAAATCTTAAGGAAACTGCTCAAAAAGGGCCGTAGCATCGATGTTGCTGATAATAGGGGATGGATGCCAATTCATGAAGCAGCTTATCACAACTCCATAGAATGTTTGCGGATGTTAATTCATGCAGGTAAAGTACATTTAAGGTATAGGAGACTGTTCCTACAAGCTGGATTAATAAAACAGAAATGACAGCAATACAGGGTGGGATTTCTTTCCCTTTCACTAATTCTAAAATAATTGCTTCATCTATTAAGATTGGTAAGACTTCCTGCCTTGCATTATGTGAGCATAGTGTTCTATCTAGACATCTATAAATATTGTCCTTTATGAGAAAGTGCTTGTGCCTTGCTTATTTTTATTGACTGTGCTAGGTGATGTGGCAGAAGTAATCTCTTTTAATTTTAAGCATTTGGTAGTTACTAATCATATTTGTTCTTCCTTTCCAAACAAAAGGAGTGGTGCTGCTGAAATTGAGGAGTGTTTTGTTTGAATTAGGCTTTTTATTTTTTTTCCTTTGAAAATACTTTTATTTCCTTATTTTTGGAAAACTGTCCCATTACTTGGACTTTGTATTTGCGGTGGATACGACTGCATGGATACAACAGAAGATACAACAGAGAAACTCTGCATTCAGTAACTTCATGCTTGTAGCTTGAGCTCATCCATGTCAGGATTTATTTATACCAGAGAAGTCAGCTGGAGGTACACATGGGGTTTAAATGTGAATTAGCACACTGCTAAGTAAAGGCCATGGACTAAAGGAGATGTTTTGACACTCAGGAGACGGTGGATAGGAAGAAAACCAGTGGTGATTGTACAATGATTTGGAACAGTTATTGTACCAGATGCTTGATTTATGTTATTCATCTAATACATAAATACTTGCTGTTAGAGGCCCTATTATACTTATCTTTTTTTTATTGATGAAAAGATCAAGACTCACAGAAGTCGAGTTGTTAAAGGTTTCTAATAAGCTAAGATATTTAACAATAAACTAATAAGGTATTTGATTTGTACCCACTTCTGATGCTGAAGCTTTGTTTTTTCCTATTATATCATGCTTCTAACATTTAATTGTTGAAAACATTTATTGCATTCAGTTAATTTAAACTGAAGTTGAATACTGAACCATTTGCATTTCAGTGATCATGGAGATTTAAACTCTCTTCTTCCCTGTGTTCTTGCCTCCAGGTATAGCTTCTTAAAATTTAGACTTCTAGGTTGTAGTTTTTTAGAACTACTAATCATTACCTTGTGGACAAGAAAAGAGAGAATCCTTACTTTATTTTTAGTAGTGATTTTTTTTCTTTTCTTTTTACTTTTTTTTAATTTTAAGGGGCAAGGGAAAGCAAGGCTAAATTCCCCAAATCAATACAGGAAGTTTGTCAAGACGACTGCTTTTTTTTTCTTTTTTTTAAATGAGAGAAGGACAGAGAGAGACAGACAGACAGAGAGAATCAATTTTTATTGAGTTTTTCACATGGCTTTCGTTGCTTGGACACTTAGTTGTGTACATGGGTTGCTGGAGTTTGAACCTGTGTACTTGTGCATGCCGGGCAAGCACTGTAACCAGCCAGCCACTGAGCCACCACTCCAGCCCCTGTCAAGAGTGCTTTTAAAGTTATATGTTTTAAAGACTATTGTGTATAAGACGAATGTTTAAAGATACTAGAAAAAAGAGGCTTTATGTTTCAAATTTCAAAAGCTTAAGATGTTTGTAAAAACCTGTTTGAAGTTAACTATAAGCTTGAATTCTCACATTATCTCTAGTGACAAAGGCATGAGTTTGAATATGCTTTTCTAGTCAAAAAGTTCATACCAATGTACAATTATATCACTTGTTCATATCAGAATAGTATTGTGTGTATTACAGATTTTCTTTCCTTTAGCTCCAGAGTGATTGTGGGTATGCTTTTGAATAATGGTGTTTGAATTGGCTGTTCAGGTTCAGCTATATTTTCTTTCACAACAACTTTATTATTAATGGCTATCCTTTTGCTGAACTTACTGTTTTTGGAGGGTAAGATAGCCACACATAGTTAGTGTTTTAGTCAGCATTTTTGTTGCTGTGATTAAAGGACTTGACAAGAACAATTAAAGGAGGAAAGGTTTATTCAGGAGCTCAGGGTTTCAGAGGTCTTAGTCCATAGGTGGCTGGCTCCATTCCTTGGGGTTCAAAGTGAGGCTGAACATCATGGCAGAAGGTGTAGCTCCAGAGAGCAGAGAGACAGAGAGATCGCCACACAACAGATACAAAATATGTACCCTAAAGGTGTACCCCCAATGAGACCCACCTCCTGCAGTCATAGCCTACAGGTGCCAGTTCATCCTTATCAGGGGATTAACTCACTGATTGGGTTAAGGTTCTCATAGCCTAATCATTTCACTTCAACCTTACTACACTGTCACATGTGAACTTTTGGGGGACACCTCAAATTCAAATCATAAACGCTACACGAATAATTGTTATATTTGGTTAAATACGGTTTTCTAACTCTTTTTGTATTAGAGTTCACCATTATGAATTAAACTGCAGATAAGCTTAATTTATGCATAGTGTATGTAAGGATTAGAGTAGGGGTAGCAAAATAGGAAGTAGGGTTTGCAGAAGGTAGGGAAGCAGTTATACGAATTATTTTAGGAGATGCTAACATTTTTGGGCTCAATCTTCAGTGAATTTGGTTTTTTCTATAGTGTTTTTAGAGTTGGAACTAATGTCCAGAAATCATATTAGGTTATCTGCTTCATCAACTAGAAAAATCACATTAGAATGAGGCAGAAGGCTAGCTAGCCTATTTGACTTCTTTAAAAAAATATTAAATTTTATTTTAAAAATAATTTAAATTAAAATAAGTAAGTTTTTGTGGTTCTGGGATTTGAATGCAGGGCCTTGTACATGCTAAGTAAGCACTCTACCAATGAGCTATACTCTCTATATTTATGAGATATCTTGTGATATTTCAATGCATGTACACATTGTGTAATATTTAAATCAGATTAGATGTATCTATCTCCCCAAGCATTTATCACTTCTTTATGGCAAAAACATTCAAAATCTTCTAAAACTTTGAAATATATAGTACATTCTTGTTATTGATAGTCAGAGGTATTTTTAAATGTTTATGAAGTACAAATATTTCTAGTCTTAAAGAGTAAGGCAAGGTCTCTTCTGCTCAGTGAAGAGAGCGGTATTTTTAATTTTTTATTAAGAAATTTATTTGTTGAACAATCAAACATGCTTCTAAAGAAAAATATAATATATACGAGTTCTGAATATTAGATTTACTCCCCAGACTCCCCCTGCCCCAATTATCTACCCTTATCCCTCCGCTTGACTCCTTCCCAAAACATCTCTACAAGTGCCTTAGGTTGTATGTCTTTACAACTTTTTCGGATTTAAATCATGAGAATTGACCTCCTTTCTCAATGGCCAGGGTCTAGCTCTAGCTTCCACAGATGAGTGGAGAATGCATTCTTAAATCAGTACCAGTTAACCTGTTACTATGGGTTAATTTATAAAGTTCCTAGAGCAAATTTGACATTTTTATTTCTATACTTACTGTATCTGTGTTTTATATGAGACAGAATTCTCTTGTCACCTATGATGAATTTGTATATGTAAAAGTATCTTTTATTTATATAATTTCTACCTTCCTGAACAACTTGGGTTTTTGTTTGTTTGCAATATAGGGCCTGGTACATTTTAGGCAAGCTGTGTATTACTGAGCTACATCCTTAGCCCTATCCAGAACAACTTCCTAGTATTAGTAAACTGGCAGAAAGATAATCAGTGCACTAAAGTATGAAGGTGCTTAGCCCTGCACAAAAAGAGTGGAATGGTTTGAAGGGTTTTGTCTGTTTCTTTTTTTTTTTTTTTTTTTTTTTTTAAAGAGAGAGGGAGATTGAGAGAGACAGAGAAAGGGAGAAACAACTTTATTGAGTTTTTCACATGGCCTTGGTTGCTCCAACACTCAGCTGTGTACGTGGTGCTGGGGTTTGAACCTGGGTTCTCATGCTTGCCAGGCAAGCGCCGAAACCACTGAGCCACCGCTCCAGCCCCTGTCTGTTTCTTATTTAAATGTAGGATCTATTCTGAAAACAGTGTGGTCTTCTTAAGTTAGAAAAGAATATTCAGTGTGTAAGACCATTCAAGTGTATGTGAATTACATAGAGATTTAGAATATATATGTATATCTTTAACTTTATTATTCTGTTTAAAGTATAAACACAACAAATTTGTTTGCCTTTCCTGTATTGGAAATTTGGTGTAATGGATATTGAGATCTCATGAACCTTATTATCTTGGAAGGCATTAGTAATCTTCAGTGGTAATCATGCCACTCCATTTAAACCATTTGCTGGAAAAGTTCATTTAAATTCTTATAATGAGGGGCTGAAGTAGTAGCCCATTGGTTATTGTGCTTGCCTGGTATGCGCAAGGATGTGGGCTCAAACCCTACCACCACATATACAACGAAGTGTCGGAGCAATGAAAACTAAATAAGAAATTGGTTCTCTTTTTGTCTCTCTCTCACTGCCCCGCCCTTTATTTTTATTTTTTAAGAGAGAATGAGAGAGAATCAATTTGTTTAGTTTTTCATGTGGCTTTTGTAGCTCTGGCACTTTGTCGTGTATGTGGTGCTGGGGTTCGAACCCAAGTCCTTGTGTATGCCAGGCAAGTGCCGTAACTGCTGAGCCACTGCTCCAGCCCCTGTCCCTCTCTTTAAACAAACAAACAAAAAAAGTCTTACAATGAATTAGAACATAAATCTAATAGATACTTTTATTTGGCAAATAAGTCATCTGCTTGTAATAATTTTCATTTAGTTCATGTTAACTAAAGTATGGGATAATACAAGGCACAGTGACAGATGCTAAAGATACTTAAATAAGGCAGTGAAGTAGAGTGATTATGGTCACGTGGGTTCTGGTGTGATATTGGACAGGCCTTTTTTTTTGAGTTTGGAATTCTTTTTTAATTGAGAAATTTATTTTTTGAACAACCATACAAGTTTTTAACAAAATAATATAAAATGTATATAGATTCTGAAGATTAGATTTACCCCCAAGAGTGCCCCCCCAAATTACCCACCCTTATCCCTCCCTTCCCCTTCACACAACATCTCTAAAAATGTATTAGGTTGTATAACATTACACCTTATCCAGATTTAACTCATGATTTAACACATTTTCTCAATGGCCAGGGTCTAGTTCCAGCCTCCACAGATGAGTGAAGACATTCGACCCTTGGTTCTCTGGGTTATGCTGATTTCACTCAGCATAATTTCTTCCATAGCCATCCATTTACCTTCAAAGGCTGCAATATCATTGTTTCTAATTGCTGTGTAAAATTCCATGGTATACATGTACCACAGTTTTTGGATCCATTTGGACAGGGCTTTCAATCTTGTAGTGGTTCGCTTGTTTATCTGTATAGTAGAAATACTTCATTGTTCTAGCTCAGGCCTCAAATTTGGAGCCATTCTTTATTCTTTCTAGTTTCTCTTATCCCTCAATCAGTCCTTAAACAGTAAATCATTATGTTTATTTTATATCTGTGATCATGTACACATTTGCAATCAGATCACTACTATTAATAGCTTGATCTGAGCCACATAATTTCACCAAAATGTTGCAGTAGCATCCTAACAGATTATCTGTTTTTGCCCTTGCTCTATTCCATTCCTTGAAAGGTTATTCATTGTATCAGAGGGATCATTTTAAAAATGTCAGACTGTTTTTCTTCTGCTTAAAACTCTACAGTAGTTCCCTATTTCATTCTGAGAGAAAACACTGTTGTATATTATTTCATAATCTAGATGAATCAATTTTATTTAGTTTTTCATGTGACTTTTGTTGCTCCAACACTTCGTTGTATATGCGGTGCTGGAGTTCAAACCCCCGTCCTTGCGCATGCCAGGCAAGCGTCATAACCTCAGAGCTGCTGTTCCAGCCCCTCACTGAACATTCTTATACATGTGTATGTGTACACATGGGGGAGTGCTTCTGTAGAATGGAGTTTTAGAAATGATATGGCTGGTTCAGGGAGTGGGGAATTGCTGGGGAGTTATGTTGGCCAAATTATATTGTTATATTGTGTGTGTGCATATATGAATATGTAACAGCAAATCCCATTGTACAACTATAATGAATCAAAAAATGTGGAACAAAATGGCTGATTTAGGAAATATACTGTATTACGTCTGTATTTTCTAGAGAATTATATGTAGTAGAATCTGTATAGATATATAAAAGGGGATTTACTATGGGAATTAGTTTATGTCCCATGATATACCATCTTGCAAGATAGAAAACCAGGGAAGTAGTAGTGTACTTCAGTCTGAGTCAGAAGACCCAAGAACCAGGGAAACGATTATGAACTTATAGTCTTAGGCTAAAGGCTAAAAAGCTGGGGGCCAGGATGGGGCACTGGTGTAAGTCCCAGAGTCTGAAGGATCACAGACCAGAAGTTCCGATGTTCAAGGGCAGAATATGGATACCCTAGCCTAAGAAAAGAGAGGAAATTCTCTTCCTGCCTTTTTGTCCTATTGGGTCCACAACAGATTGCATGATGCTTGCCTTCTTCCATACTTAGTCTACAGATTCAGATGCTAATTTCTTTTCTAAACATCTTCACAAATACACCCAGTAATTGATATCTTTGGCAAAGTGTTGACAACTAATCTTGTCACTGCTGCACAGATGGTTGGCATCGGTCCAGCTCAGTTGTGCCCAACCCTCAAAGTGTAAACAAGAAAGACCAACTCATCATGTTTATCTATTAGTGAGTCTTTAATTCTCTTACTATTTAAAGTTTCAGTAAGTAGACGAGAAGTTGAAACCATTTTGTCTTTCATTGAGAATAAGTAGAGGTTAAGGCATTAGAAACAGTGAGTATGATGAGCCTTTTTTTTTTTTTTAAGAAGTTTTCATATCAGGCAAGGAAGAAAGTGAAAGAGTGGTAGATGGTGGTTTGGTACAAGATGGGTAAGATCCTTTTGGCAAAATTCACACATCAATTTAAGGAAAGCAGTTTCATCATTGGAACTTCCAAAACCAATTTAGATTGGGTTTTAAATACTTTCTTAAAATATTTTTGAGACTTTGTCAAATTGTTAACAACTTGGATAGTACACAAATATTATGATGATTACATTTTCTGTGTGTATTAGTGTTTTACAAAAATTCAAGCTATATGGATAATCCTGTTGAGCCCCACTGAAGGTTTTATTTTACTGTTATGGAATCTTTTTTTTTTTTTTTTTTTTTTTTAGGGCTGGGGACCGAACTCGTACTGTTATGGAATCTGAGCCTCAGATAGTTCAAGTAATTTACCTAAAGTTTAGTCCAGATTATAACTGGCAGCCTAAATCTTCTAACTCCAAAATGTTACCTTCCTGGTCCAGTGGTTTTAAAGTTAGCTAAGTGTATTTGTTTTTTTATAAGTAAAAGTTTTTAAGATCTCAGGTTAGTAGTAAATTAATTTCAGTATTTCTTCTCTTGAGTGAGAAATGTCTTTTCTTTATTTCATAGATAATTGCATCACAGGTTTTGTTTGTTTTTCCTAGTTGGGTGTGTAAGTGTGTCACTGAGGGTGGCCTGCACTTTGTTAAGGCCTTGTTTGATCCCCAGCACTGGTGGTAGGATGGTGGAGGGAAGAGGTGGGAATTAAGCTTTATTTTCTTGATGGGGGGAACCTCTATATAAATTATTTGAATTCTTCTGTTTGGGAGATTTATCTTTTCTTCTTCTGTCCTCTTCCTCCTCCTCCTCTTGCCCCCCCTCCCCACCCTCCCCTCTTCCTCTTTTTTTTTTTTTTAAGAGAAAGTTAATTTTATTTTTTCATCTGGTTTTTGCTTTTCCTCCACTTAATTGTATATGTGGTGCTGAGGATCGAACCTGGGTCCTTGCTCATGCCAGGCAAGAACTCGCTCACTGAGCTATCTTGGCAGCCTGAGATTTATCTGTTTTTATTTATTTATTTAATCAATAAAATGTCATTTGTTTCTCAGATTTTTTTTTTTTTGTCCATTGAATGTCCTTTCAGATTAATTTCCGTGTCCCTTTGACATGCTCTAATTTTTTGTTTTTTGAGTACTTTCTAACTTTTTAAACCTACAATATGCTCTAGACTCATTTTTGTATATTCCTTGCCCCAATCTAAGAATCAACCATTCTCATAAGAGACCTGATTTCTTTTGTTGAATGATGTTTACTGTTACTGGAGTATCACTGATTTTGAAACCCTTCCAGTAGACAAGAGTTAGAAAATATATTTATACATATTTATGTATACATACATACACAGTTATACATATAATTGTATATATATATATATATAAACATGTTGTTTTCTGTATCTAGCCATTTATACTTACAATGTTAAATTAAATGGGTTCATAGTGATATCTGGACCCTAGAATTATATTCTAGGTTCATTTTAGCTTTTGCTTATATGTAACTTCCCTTTCTAAAAGGAAGAAGCTGGGTGTCCGAATCTGTTTGTTCCAGATCCATATTTGTTCCTTCTTAGTATATATGTGGATAGTGGTTTCAGAATTGCTAAATCTTTACCCTTACAAGAAATATTTTTATCAAATATAGTATTTATGTATAGCTCCTTTTGTCTTTAGTCTTATAGTTTCCAGTCAGTATTATTTCCAAAAATTATGTGGGCCAGTGTCTTTTCTTCTAGCTCCTCAGAATATAATTAGATTCTTTCATCCCAGTCAGCTGTCTATACTAATGATAACTAGAGATAGGAACTTTTAATCCAATGACAATAGAAATGAAATCTGGCCAAAGAATAGGAACACAAAGGCAGAGCTTTATTAAGAAAAAACAGCGTCTTGGGGGAGGGGCTTCACCTTGAAAAGAAAGGGAACAGCCATGATGGAGAGAAAATTCAGGCTGACTCCAAACAAAAGAAGTTGCTAAGTGTTTATGGTGCTTTACACTTGTAATCCCAGCAATTCAGGAGGCTAAGGTAGGAGGATCAAAAGTTTGAGGCCAGCCTGACAACTTAGCAAAACTCTAAGCAACTTACGAGACCCTGCCTCAAAATAAAAAAGACTGGGGATGTTGCTTAGTAGTAACATGGATGTGGTTCCTGGGTTCAATCCCAAATACCAAGGGGTGGGGGAAGTGTCTTGTCTTTTATTGAGTTGTTGAGCTGAGGTGGGGAAATATCCTTGGAGGCAACTTGGTGCCATCCTATACTTTATCTCTGTGGTCAGTTTGATTAAGAATAGGAAGGTGGGGAAAGGTACATTATATAGACTTGAAAGAGTGGTGAGAAGATTTTTAGTGGGTAACAAGTTATGGATTAAGGTCCTAGAGCCTGCATACCCTTTTGTCCCTGATTGTTTCACTAGGATTCCCTCCTCCACTAACCTTTAGTTGATTTAAAAAAAAAAAAAAGCCTGATGTAAGGTACACTTTATCTTGAAATGCATGGTATTTAAAAGGTCAGGATTAAACCTTATCTCTCTCTCTCTCTCTCTTTTTTTTTTCCCCTAATGGTCTTAAGTCTCTAACAGGTATTCCTTTGAAGTTAGACTAGACCTTTTACTTTCCAGCTATCATCTTTCTTAGTATGGTTTTCTTCTACTGTTTTTTTTTTTTTTAATTGCCATGCAGGGGATTGAACCCAGGGCCTCTTGCCTACTAGGCAGGCACACTACAACTGAGCTACTTCTCCAACCCTTGTTTCTTTTGTTGGTTTCTCCTCTCCCTAACAGGGACACTGCATTTGTAGCAATATCACATTATTTTACTTTTTTCAACTTGAAGACATGACTTAATGCATAAGTCTAGGCTCCCCCACAATATTTGTGTTGTTTATTTTTCTAAATTCTTTGTTTTATTTGTCCTATCCCACACTCAACATCTGGAGTCATTTTACAAAGTATAAAGCTGAAAGACAGTTCTCTTGGCATTTTTATTACAATTATATTAAATTTACTGATTATTTTGGGAAGAATTGGTATCTTTATAAAGTTGAAATTTCCCATTTATGAACTGTACCTGTATCAGTTATCTATCTATCTATGTGTTCATAGTTTTTCATGTCATTTGTATCCACAAAATTGTAAGGCTTGGTGACAAAAAATGTTAATTGCATTCCACATGTAATTACATGAAATACTAATCTCTGATTGATATAAATAAATTAATAAGTAACAATTTCTGACTAATCTCTGAAACACTTTTTTTGTGATAAGGCACTTAAAAATATATGACTATCCTATCTTGGCATTTAGTTCCGTATTCTGTAAAGTTTGAGGTTATTTTCTTTGAATATTTATAACTGCTTTTTCAATATTATAGCTAGGTCTACCTGTTTCATCAGTGAGTTATAATTACAAGAAATACTTAGAATTGGGGCTGAAGCAGTTACAGCGCTTGCCCGGGTTCAAACCCCAGCACCCATGTATACAACTAAGCATCAGAGCAATGAAAGCCATGTGAAAAACTCAATTAAAAATTGATTCTCTCTCTCTCACTGTCCTCTTAAAAAAAAAAAGAAATACTTAAAATAGATGACTATTTTAGTCAGGAACATTAGTTTCAATTTTGGTATTTCAAGAAAATATTTTTAGAGTATTTTCAAGAAAATATTTTTAGAATATTTTCAAGAAAATATTTATTTGTTGTTGTTTATTACCACTTACAGAAATGCCTTCACCATTCAGCCTTCACTGTAGAGTACATCCTTCTATTTCAGGCTTAGAATTTTATTGTTTTTGGTATAAAAATTACCCCTCAGTATTATCTTTTGCTGTGTTTAAAAATTTTTAATATAGAAGTTATTTACATAATGTGACTGTTACCAGAACCTTTAGTTTTTCATCACAAATACACTTCTTAAATTAATTCATAAGTTCTTTTTAAATTGTATATAATTGGTTTCTTTGGAATGTGTTTATTCTTTTGGAGGGCAGTCTTCATAAACTTAGGCTACAGCCTTAAGTTAGAAAGAGCATATATTAAAAATGCCTTTATGTTGTTAGTTGAGTACAAGGCAGAATGCTAGAGATGACTTTTCCTCTCATGGATTTAGAAATAAACTTAGGAGTTAAATCAAACTTATTAATGTTTCAGTAAGTCTTGCTTAAGCAAATCTTTGGTGGTGTATCCTCCTCAGATCTTAATGTTTTGTGACCTTTCAGCTCCTACCCTTTCCTTCCTGCTATCTACCAAAAATCAAAGAGAAAATGAAAATGAGTGGGCAGGATTTGTATGGTAAGAATACCAAACAGCTGTTGATAATAGGATAATAGGATCTCCTTGATTTTCTAGAGTTTTAAACTATGAGACCTATAATTTATAAGGTAACTTATGTTTTAATATTTCATTAAATTCTTGTTGTAATCTTTGCAAGTTCAAGAAATAGTAAATAATCTTCAGGTTAATAATCTAGGGTTTTTATTCTTCTCTAGATTCTTCTGAAAACTACATTAAGACAAAGACTTTTGAGGGCTTCTGTGCGTTGCATCTTGCTGCAAGTCAAGGGCATTGGAAAATTGCACAGCTTCTTTTAGAAGCTGGGGCAGATCCGAATGCAACTACTTTAGAAGAAACCACCCCGTTGTTTTTAGGTGATGTATTCTATTATGGTCTATGTGTCATTTATTATTATTATTTTTATTAGAGCAACTGTTAAAAATTACAGTACTGCTTCTATGATTCTGAAACTGAAAAAGTATCTTTAAAGGTTCTCTCTTGTTTTCTACCCCTGCGTGGTAGTGTGTGGACTTTAAATATTTATTTAAAGTTGCAAAATCTGTTCATCACTGTTCTCAGTTTAGTTCTTGTTCTCAGTTTAATTCTGAAAACCAGGTAATACTGAAATTGTAACAATAATTACAAGGTTACCTGTGAATGTTTTATGTTTGCTTTTTCTTTTTCTTAGCAGTATGTATTTAAGAAGCTTTTATGGAAGAAATCACCAGCCAATCCCTAATGCCAGTTTATTTGTTGCATAAATGAGTCACTATTCAGACTTCTTCAATTTTGGAGTATTTTAATTCCTTAATGATGGTGGCCTGAATCTGTGATACACTTCTAATTCCAGCACCCCCAAATTCCATCTTTTTTTTTTAATCATCCCCCTCCATGTCAATAGTCATGGATTTGTTCTCATTCTTTGTAGTTTGCTCATATATGTATGTGGAATAAAATATTATGTAACCTTTGATACTGGCATCTTTTACCTAGCATAATGCGTTTGAGATGCATCTGCATTTTTATATATACCAGTACTCCATTCCTTTTTATTGCTGAGTAGTGTTCCAATATATGGTGTCTGTTCTTAGGTATGATTATGATTGAACTTGAAACTAAATGTGGAGAGTTGGAAAATTTATTACACTGTTACTAATGGGAATATCTTCTGTACATAGAACTTATCAACATTTTAATAAAGATGAATTTTGGAAGGGAACTCTTCTGTTTGAAGGCAGGAGGAATCAAAATGAGGAAAGGCCCACATAAAAGAGAAAATTCAGGAACTGTCTTATCTTTCCATATGAAAATTGTCCTTCTGGAATTTTTTTTCCCCTTACACATAATTTGGAGTTTATTTTAGTAAGGAATTCAGCTCCCTCTTTTCTTTTCTCTACTTCGTCTTCTCTGTTTACTTTCTATCCCTTCCCCTTGCTCTGTTCACACGTTCATAGTAAGTAGTCTAAGGATAGTTTATAAAGCTGCTTTCAAAATAAAAATATCTTTATTTATAAATAAATGTAATGAATTCTAAATGAAAACCTAGCTAGTTAGTTAGGAAATAAGTTCTTATTTTGTTAGAGATTAAGAAACATTGAAAAGTTGGAGACTCAAATCCAACCTAGTATGCCTTCATAGAATGATTTCCATGAGAACTGTATGGCATGCACTTTCTACTTTTTTTTTTTTTTTAAAGAGGGACAGTGAGAGAGACAGAGAATCAGTTTTATTTAGTTTTTCATGTGAATTTTGTTGCTCCTACACTTTGTTGTGTACATGGTGCTGGGGTTTGAATCTGTGTGTTTTCACATGCCAGGCAAGTAGCATGCTGAGCCACCACTCCAAGCCCCCACTTTTTACTTTTGATGGACTGTTTTGTTTTAAGACAATATCTTTTTTTTTTTTTAAATGAGAGAAGGACAGTGTGTGAGAGATAGAGACAGAATCAATTTTTATTGAGTTTTTCACATGGCTTTCATTGCTCTGACACTTACTTGTATACATGGATGCTGGGGTTTGAACCCGTGTACTTGCGCATGCTGGGCAAGTACTGTAACCACCGAACCACCACTCCAGCCCTAAGACAATATTTTTTAATTCCCTTAGCATAAGTAACTATGAAACTAGGATATTTATTATTATTTTTTATCTTCATGCAATAAAATTTATAGTCTGTCAGTTTATTGTCATATTTGATTGTTAGATTTAAACTTCCAACATTGAAGATCAGAAAATCAGTATACTTATTTTATTCTTGTGTAACTTTACTTTTGCCTTTCCATTTCCAACTTTTGTAACCTGGGTCCTTGTGTAATAAAAAGTTACATCAAGAAACATTAAGATGTGGCTAGAGAGGTGGCTTAGTGGTAGAGGGCTTGCCAAGCATATGCACGGACCCAGGTTTGATCCACAGCACCACATGCACAATTAAGTGGAGGAAAAACAAAAACCAGATGAAAAAATTTAAAATTGACTCTCTCTTTAAAAAAAAAAAAACCAGAACGAAACATAAATATCTGAACATGAAATCAGTACTTTTTAAGTATGACTTTTAGTGAATTCCATATTTTTGACCTGGGAAAACTCAAACCCATATTTTCAAGAAACTAACATATCTTCAAGTACAAATGCTTCCAGTTCCTAAGGAACATGATTAATCTTTCAGTTTAATAATCTAAAAATAACTCCAAAAATGAAGATCAATATAATATGTATTAAGATATGTGAATGTTAGGGGCTGGAGTGGTGGCTCAGCAGTTATGGTGCTTGCCTCGCATGCTTGAGGACGTGAGCTCAAACCCCAGCACTATGTTCACAACGAAGTTTTGGAGCAACAAAAATCACAAGAAAAACTAAATAGAATTGATTCTCTCTCTCTCTCTCTCTCTCTCTCTCTCACTGTCCCTCTCTCTTAAAAAAATATGAATGTTAAATTTCAAAATTCTTAGCATCTCCACAGTTTGCTTTATGTAAGATCACTTATCCATGAAAATTCTACCAAAGAGTGAAACACATGGTGATTTCTCCAGTTTTGGAAGACAGCTTCAGAATTAGGGTTAAAGAACATGCCATGAAAGCTAAAGTATAACACAATTTGTTTTTTCTAGATCTTCTGTGAATTCTTCAAATTTGAATTATGTTATTAACTATCATGTAATGATCTTTTACCGGAGTTTTGTGCTCTTTTTCATAGAGGCAGTTGCTTCAGTAACTTCTTTAAACTTGAAGCACAAGTTTAGCCACTAATATACTTAGTGGCAGTATTTTATGATGAGAGTTTTTTAAATTAAGGAATCCAGTTATTGTACAATCATAAATGCATATAAAGTAACAATATGATATGCATATATTCTTAAACCAGAATTACCACCTAAATCCCTCCCTCTTCCTTCTTTCTCTCCTCCTCCCTCCCTGAGCTACATATCTATGATTGCTATGCCTTTGTTGGGTCTAATACTTGAGATTGACTACCTTTCACACAGGCCTGGGTTTAGCTCCAGCCTCCACAAATGAATGAGAACATTCGACCCTTGACTATCTGGGTTTGGCTAACTTTACTCAGCATGATTTCTTCCATCACCATCCATTTACCTTCAAAGGCTGCAATTTTGTTGTTTTTAATTGCCGAGCAGAACTCCATGGTATATATATATCACAGTTTTTGGATCCATTCATCCAGTGAGGGGCATCTGGGTTGGTTCCATAATTTAGCTATTGTAAATTGAGCTGCTGTGAACATAGATTTTGCTGTGTTGCTGTAATGTGCTGATTCTAACTCCCCTGGTGAAATACCAGAAGAGGGATAGTTGGATCATATGGTGGGTCCAAACCTAGTTTTTTGAGGATTCTCCACATTGCTTTCCAGAGTGGCTATACCATCTACAGTTCCATCAACAGTAATGCTAGTGTTTCTTTCTCTCTGCAACCCTTCCAGCATCTATTATTGTTTATATTCTTCATATTTGCCAGTCTAACTGGAGTGAGGTGAAATTTTAATGTAGTTTTGATTTCCTTTTCTCTGATTACTAGTGATTTAGAACACTTTCTCATGTATTCATTGGCTAGCTCAATTTCCTCTGTTGAGAAGTTTCTGTTTAGCTCTTTGGCCCATTTATTGATTGAATTGTTTGTGTTTTTGATGTTGTTTTTAAGTACTTTACAAATTCTGAATATCCCTGATCAGAAGAATAATAGGCCATGATTATCTCCCGTTCTGTAGGTTGTCTCTTGACAATTTTGACTAATTCCTTAGCTATGCAAAAGCTTTTTAGCTTAATGGCGTATGATGAGAGTTTGTTTTATTTTTGGTTTATTAATATTTTTCCTGTAACATTCTTTCCTTTTTCTTATATCTTTCTTTGGAATTTGTACTGGTTCTTTTGTGATAATTAATCTTAGAAAAATGTGTTATTGCTTGACCACCTATTTTCAGGGGTGTATATGGGAAGGAGCTGGAGTCACATTCTATACTAGCTGGAATTTTTCTTTCAACTCAGGGTTTTTGAGTGTGAGTTTATTAAGCTAATATCGTTTACCAGTCAATGGGATTTTTGCAGTGCATTTTCCCTTCTGAGGTTGCAGAGAGAGACTATTCTTACAAATATGGCTTTTTTATATGATTGCCTGTTTAGACCCAATCCTCTGATTTTCATATTTCAACTGGGTCCAGAGAAGTTGCTGCTGGCAGCCCATTCATCTTTTCCTACTACTGGGAATTTATATTTTACACCTCAGAGGGAGCTTCTCACCTTTGAGAAGTGTTCTTTGTTAGCTTTTTTAAGCAAAGAAAGACATTTGCAGCTAAGACATTTTTCTCCTTCTTCTCAAAAGTACACAGGATTGATCTCTTTTCTATTGGAGTCCCTTTTAAAACTATTTTTGAGCTGGAGTTCAGAAATTTAAGACTAGGATGAATTTTTGTTTTACTAAAAATGAAGTATGCTTATTTCATTTTCCTTTGCTGATTTTTCATTAATTGGGTTTGGATGATTTTTAAAAGAGTAAGTAGAAATACATTGTGCTACAGTATTAAAATTAGAAGTCCATATTAGGGACTAGAGCCCTGAGACTCAGCAGTTGCAGTGCTTACCTGGAATGCGCAAGGATGCCAGTTCAAAACCCAGTACCATGTACAGAATGAAGTGTGGGAGCAAAAAAACCCCCCAAAACCCATGAAAAACTAAATAAAATTTTATCCTCTCTTTCTCTCTTAAAGAAGTAAGTTCATATTAATTTTTAACTAAAAACAAAATTCTTGATATTAGTATTTTTGCAGTAATTGGGTAGTTTAGTTTATGGTAGAAATAGACCTATATAAGTTCCTTTCAGCCCTCCTGCCTTGGTACAGTACAGTCATTGTACTAATTAGGTACCATAGAACAGTGCTACTGAAAATGTCAGTCTAGGGGCAAGTGCCGTTGCTCCATGGTTTTGGCGCTTTCCCAGCATGGGCGAATATTTGAGTTCAAACCCCAATACCACATACACAATGATGTCTTGGAACAATGAAAGCCACATGAAAAGCTAAATAAAAAAAATTTTTTTTTCTCTCTCTTCCTCTCCCTTTCTCTCTTAATGTCCCTCTCTCTATTTATATAAGAGACTTGAGCCAGAGAGTCCATGTGCTTTGGGGTATAGTTGGTTTGCATTCTGGTCAAACCTTATACGTTTTTGAGGACTGATAATAATCTGCAGAATGATAGCCAATTTGTGAATGATATTGAATAGCACAGTTACACAGTATGCCTATGTGGCTATCAAACTGGATCATTACATAGTGTATGCCATTGTCTGTTCATTCTTCATGATTATTATTGACATTGGTCTTTATGTTGCTAACATGAGTTTTGCCCATAAGGTCATTGTTTTTTCCCCATCCGCATATATCTTTAAGTTTATTAGCCAGTGGGAAAACATGAAAAATTAATAAGATAGAAATATAACTTTTCATTACAATTTTAGAGAAAGATTTTCTACATATCAATAAAATATTTCACTTTAGACTAAAAATTAAAATCACAACATATTTTTGAAATCCATCTGAAACTATAGAGGGTGATTTAACATTATGTATCTATCTTTGGTGGGAATGCCTCAGTTTATAATCATTCTGATTATAAGGTTTAGTTATGAAACACATAACTGTGAATAGTCCTACTTACCCAGTGACATTCTTGAAATAATGGAAAATTCTGTATCTTTGCTGGTTACATTGCCAGAGTGAGGGGTTGCAAGTAATGTATGACATCGATTGCAGTTAGAATGGTGCTTTATTAGTTCCTTTGTCTTGGGTATTGGTAAAATCTTAGAAAAATACAAACTTGAAGTTATGGCAAATAAATTAGCAGTACTAGGAAAAAACATCTGTCATTGTACCTCAGTTTCTTTTTTTAATTTTTTTGACACAGTTTTACATATTGGAGGGAATCATTGTTACATAATCATGCATACATGGATACTGACAAAGTAAGTTAAGGTCGATCCTAGTCCAGGATCTCCCCTCATTGTCCACTCCCTACTCTCATGTCTTCTCTGCATTACCCCCATGTTATAGATAGATAGAAATAAACATATACATGTGTATTAATTTTTGAAATCTCTGAGTTTCTCTGCCTGTCGCACAGTTTCTTTTGTAGTGCCACCAGATGTCAGTGTAACCACAGGACCAGAGAAATACTGCAGTAAGTAAATGGCTTATGAGTAGTGTTTTTGGTTCATAAATAGGGTAGTGAAAAAAGCTTTACATAAATTCTGTATATAATGGAAAGACCATTTTACTGTAGAGTTGAATAGAAAAATGAAGCACTTAATGGAGAATAGAGTACACGTAGAACTCAAAAAATAGATGCAATTAAAATTCAATTAAAAATTCATACATAATTCCAGTATACTAAAAGAATAAATCGGGATCTGTGGGATTCTCAGAACTATTGTCAACTCCCTGCTCTAACTAGGGGAGATGGACAACCTGTAGTTATACTGTTCATTACAGCCTCATTGGGCATGGTGTTTCTTAGAACCACTGGCAAAATCTGAGCTTCATGATGAGTTTTTTTTCCAGTTTAGATATAGAACTCACTGTACTGTGATTTATAGTTGGTACAAATAATCTTATAGTACTTCCCTAGAAGTACTATAGGCACATAAAGCATTTTTTATTAGTGCATTATAATTATACATAGTATTGGAACTTGTTATTACATATTTGTACATGCACACAATGTAACTATATAATTTGGTAAGTTTTATTCCCCAAAACGCATTTTTTCAAGAGAGCATTCACTAAGATTATTACATTTTAAACTTTCAGATTTTTAAAAAATGTACTCTTTAATAAGTGCTGAATTGAACAGTGATCATTATTTACTATTCTTAGTTGAATTTAGTACTTAAACGCATATGTTTAGGTCAGCCCTATTTCTCCCAGATGGAATCTTGTGTTGAGTCCATCTCTTCATGAAATCTTCATGTAGGGCTTGTGACTGAACTTAATGTGTTATATACCACAACTGAGTTTTAACTTTGATCAAAAGTCTTATATGAGGGGCTGGAGCAGTGGCTCAGCAGTTAGAGCGCTTGCCTGGCGTGCATGAGGACCCAGTACCATATATACAACTAAATGTCAGAGAAACAAAGACCAGATGAAAAAATAAATAAAGTTGATTCTGTCTTTGCTCTCTCTTTCCCTCTCTCCCTCTCTGTCTTAAAAAAAAAAAAATCTGTGAGTCAAAGGCTGCTTCTGGTTTCTCCATTTCTTGTTAAAAAAATTGTTACTCAGGGTATGCTTTCTTAGATTACTTCTTTTTTTTTTTTTAAGAGAGAGAGTAAGAGAGAAAGAATCCGTGTTATTTATTCATTTGGTTTTGATTTCCCTGACTCTCAGTTATATATGTGGTACTGGGGTTTGAACCTGGATCATTGCTCATGCCAGGCGAGTGCTCCAACTGCTGAGCCACCACTCCAACCCCAGAGTACGTTTTTTCATTTTCTTATTTTTCCCTCTAATTTAGGAAATGTATAACTTTTTTCTTTAAAAGTATAACATGTCTCCCAAGAAATTATTATAAGAAATGATATTCTCATGTCATTGTGGCTTTCTTAAACTTTTATATTGAAAGTTTTCTTCAGTACTTTGATCTGTGGTTTGAAGTCAGTTTTCTACCCTCAGAGCCTTTGGTTTTTCTCTTCTGCTGTCTCAGCTGGATGAAGTCTTACAGACAATACCTATTTGAATTGAAGAGAGGAAAATTTTTCCTACTTTTCTCTGTATTCCAGACACTTTGAGCTCTGCTGTTCTTTTTCTTTCTTTCTTTTTCTTTTAATTTTAATTTTTTGTCACCAGGGATTGAACCCAGAAGTGTTTAACCACTGAGCCATATCCCCAGTCCTTTTTATTTTTTATTTTGAGACAGGGTCTCGCTAAGTTGCAGAGGCTGACTGAATTTGGGATCCTCCTGCCTCAGCCTCACAAGCTGCTGGGATTAAATGTGTGCGCCACCACACCCAGCTCATTTCTGTTTTTTATTCTTGGACTCTGGATACCAGTGTAATATCAGATATTATGATTCTTCCTTCTCTTTTTTTTTTTTCCTAGGAACTCATGCTGCATTTCTAGGTTCTAGAATTACACATTTCCTTTCTACACTTAAACATTTACTATAAGACAAAGTGGTTGCAACTGATGGCATGGCTGTTTCCAGTGTCAGTCATGTATCTTGGAGATGGATATTCTAAGTTAAATTCCAATTTAATTACATTCTGAACTTTAGACCAGTTCTATTTAATAGAAGTTAAAAATGTTCTATATCTTTCCATAGTTACAAGCCATGTGTAGTTCCTGAGCACTTGAAATTAGGCCAATTTGATTGAGGAGCTTAAATTTTAATTTTAATTAAATTTATACAGCTACATGTAGCTAGTGACTTCCGTATTAGAGTACAGATCTAGATAGCAACAGAATGAGTATAGCTCTTTTTACTTCTTTTTTTTTTTTTTTTTTTTTAAAGAGAGAGGGACAGTGAGAGACAGAGAAAGAGAGAAACAACTTTATTTAGTTTTTCACATGACCTTAGTTGCTCCAACACTCAGTTGTGTACGTGGTGCTGGGGTTTGAACCCGGGTCCTCGTGCTTGTCAGGCAAGCGCCGAAACCGCTGAGCCACCGCTCCAGCCCCTCTTTTTACTTCTTAACTGAACAATAGTTCTCTTTTATCTTTGAAACATTTGTCTCCTTTACTCTAGTATGTGGTTCTAGGTAAGGTCCCACATAGAAAGGGGAGGAAATCGAATTCAACAATAATTCAGCTGCTTTGCCAATAAGTTTAATTTATCAATTGGATGGTAGAAGTTGTAACTGAATTTCATTACCTTGTCTGTCGATCAGGAGATTATTATACTTTTATCTATTAATCTTAGTTCCTGATACCAAGGACTTACCATTTAATTGAAAGTACAATAACTAGAATTTAAGAAAAGTTACAATGCATAGCACAAGAGGTAAAAATGTTAAGAAGGTTAACTTTATCCCAATTACTATTACTATCCTGTTGTAGATTCATCTAATTTTTTTGTCCATGTTTGTCTACTCCATGTTTTTTTAGGTTTTAAAGTAGGTTTCAATTAATATATAAAATGTGCCTAAATAGAACAGTGTTCAGTTAGATTTTTATTCTGATATGTTTTTGAAAATTCAGATTATGCTATATGAACATTAGAAATATTGCAGATATTAGCTTGGGATTTAGGTCAGTGATAGAGCACTCCTAGCATGTGTGAGGCCCTGTGTTCAATTCCAGGTACTGATCACCCCACCCCGCTAAAAGAAATGAAGAGAGAAAGAAATATTTCAGATAAATGTTCTGTGAATTTCCATATTGAAATTACCTTTACAGTTTGTATAAATCTCCTTTAAAAATTTATGGACAGCTGGGTACAGTGGTGCACACCTGTAATCCCAGCAACTCTGGAGGCTCAGGCCGAGACAGAGGCAGGAAGATTGCAAGTTGAAGGTCAGCCTCAGCAACTTATTAAGGCCCTAAGCAACTTAGTAAGACCCTGTCTCAAAATAAGAAATAAAATAAAATAAAAAGGACTGGGGATGTAGCTTAGTGGTAAAGCTTCTGGGTTCAGTTCCCAGTATTGCCCTGCACCTCCAAAAAGAAAAAGTTATTGTACAATTTTAATCATATACAAAAGTATAGAGGAAAAATATAGTAAATCGCCATGTATCTAACACCCAACCTCAGTAGATGTCAATTTAGTAATTAGTATTGTTTCCATTATAGTCTTGTTTATTCCCTCCCACTCATTTTTTTAAAGGAAAATACCATTCATCATCATATAATTTAAAACAAAAATACTTATATGTGTATCTTCACAGGGTAAAGGTACTTTATTACACCTAAATTATTATTTCCAAAATAATTCATTAATATCAAGTACCCAGTTAGTATTCAAATTTCTTTTATTAATGTGTATGTATGTATGTGTATTTCAGTTTGTTGAAATCTAGATTTAAATAAGGATCTTGTTGTACAGTTGATAGTTCCTTTACATCTCTTTTAATATAGTGCTTCATCAGTTTTGCCTCATGTAATGTTTGTTATTTGTTCATATATTGATTCTGAAACAATGTTCAATGGATCAGGGACCATTGATCTTTTAAGCATCTACCAGGTTTGATATTTGATATAGCGTTTTACAAGATTTACAAGAGTTGAGTCAATTTTTCCTTTGTTCTCTAGGTACCATCTTGTGCACAAACTATTATTAATGCTTATTTTTGTACATGTTTCTTTTAAGATTTGGATTGGGAGATAGTGATTATTATGTTACCTGCTGTGTTGTAGACAGCAATATAAGGGGACATATGATTCTCTGGTTTTGAAATGCCCAGTGTTAGGCTTTGTACCCATAAAATAATTTCTTTCTCTTCTTAATCTCCTCTTCCCCTTTTCTTCCTCAAAATATTATATAGTATGCTTCATTCTCATATGTAAAACTTTGTTATATTTGATAATATTCACATTTACTTTTTCTCTGTTCAAAAACACTTAAACTATGAAACTATATATTTTAATAAAGTTCATATTACCACATTATTGCAGAAAAGAAGACATCCTAATTTAGTATCCCAACCTAAACTATATATAAGTACTCAGGTATAGTATATATTCAGATTTAATAATTATATACCCTTAGTTAACAGTAAACAGTTCTCTAGCTTTACCAAAGTGATTAAGTTGTTGAAATGTTTTTGCCATAAAGCATGTATTAGGCATCTAGGGTATTCAGTTATGATTGGAATTGACTGTGAATACATTGACAAATTATAATTGCACTTTCCAAAATTAGGTGAAAAAAATTAATTTCCAATAGAGTATGCTGGCATTAGATCTTAGGAAAGTATGGAAAAATCTGCAAATGCTGATGTGGGTGAAGGGATCATTTTTTGGTTGGGAGGAATCAGACAACAGTTCTTCCTTTTCCTCCTTCTTCTATATTTTTGTGTTCATTCATGCAGCCTGGGATTATTTTTGCATGCCTTTTCTGTGTCTTTGGCAGTGGGCGTACAGTGCAACAAGACAGTTTCTTTTTTCTGAGAGAATGTCTTCTTAATGGGCAAGGAGGCCAACAAATAGAAGGTTCAAGTCTAGCTTCTTTTTTAAATATAAACTTTATTGAAGCATAATATACAAACGGAAATGCCAAGATTGTGGAGGTAAGCTTTCATAAACTGAATGCAATCATTTACAGCACTCAGCTAAGGAAAGCAAAACCATTACTAGTACTCCACATATTCTCTTAATGTTCACTTCTCACCACCCCCATTCCTAGGGAGGACTAATATAGGAAGAAGTATCATTCACATAGAAGTGATAATTAAAATTTCACAATTGAGTGAATTTTTTTTTTTGCTGGAGAATATATAAAATAAAAGAATAAAAAGGATTGAATTTAGAATAGTGGTAAATCATATTTTGGTTTGATTGTGTTTCCTAAGGATTCATGTGTTGGGAGCTTGGTAACCAGTGGATGATGTGAGAGGTGGTGGAACCTTTGAGGTAGAGCCTAATGAGAGATTATTGAGGGTACTGCCCTTGGAAGGGATTAATGTAGTTCTCATGGGACCTCAAGTTAGTTCTCTGGAGACAACAGTTACAAAAGAGTGAAAGTGACCCTGTGTTACGGTCTCACCATGGATCTTTAACTATTGTACTCACTCCTGCCATTCTGATGCTTCTACTGTGAGGTCCTCATCAAAGCAGAGCCGGTGTTGGCACCATGCTCTTGAACCTCCAGAACTTCTTTAATTTATGAAGTTCCCAGTGTCAGATATTTTGCTATAGTATCTATGTTTACATCTTACCACCCCTAATCCTAGGGAGGACTAAGATAGGAAGTGTTATTCTCATTTTGTTATAGTGGAGTAATACAGTGGGAAAGAGAATAAAGTAAACCAAGGAGAAAGAATGAGTTAGACAAAGTTGTAATACTACAGCAATATTATTGACACTGAGAGGTAAGTATCAATGAAATATGGAGAATTTAATGTAGAGGCAGTAGGAATTGAATTGAAAGTTGTAGCTTGAGAAAAGCCCATTGAATTCGATGACTTGGACATCATAGATGATTGTCAAGGGAGTAATTACTAATGAATTATGGCGGTGAAGTTTGCATAGTTATGGATAGAGATAGGTAGTTATGAATAGAGAGAGTTTGTATAATCCCTTAAGGCAGGAATTTTTGTCTGTCATTCACTTCTGTATCTTTAGTACCTAAAACATTGCTTAGTATGTTGTAGGCACTTAGTAAATATTTGTTGAACAGCTGAATGGAAAAATGAAATCATTGAATGTGAATTCAACAGTCTTTGAGGAAGTGTAGTGACAAAAAATGAAAAGAAAATAGCATATTGATAGCAAGGGTCGTGGAAGGTTTTCTTGTTTTATTTTTAAGGAAAGGAAAACCTAAACCGGTTTATAGGTTGAACAGTAGAGCCCAATAGAAAGTGGTTGATGTGAGAAATTAGAGAGGAGATAATATAAGGAGCAAACTCAGAAGTGCAGGTGTGGAGTTGAGGGCTAGGATAAAGGTAAAACTCTGAAAAGGAAGAAGCCTGTTCCTTCCCTGGATATAGTGATTTTAAAAAGAAGAAGAAAATCAAGTGTCTACACAGACTACAATGTAAAATACCATTGTATAGTCCATTCTCACAAAGTTAACATCACTGATTTAGTTGGCTGGGATTAGTGTTCTGTCGTCACTGACACGTTTATCATTTCTCTCTACATGTTGGTTGCTCTCAAGGCACTCTTAATTCTTTGCTGTCCTTCTCCATGGTTCCTTCTTCACCTGTATCTCCATGTCCCCATAGAATACTTAAAGTACTCGATGTTATAGTTGCTTGATGGTTGACTATTTCTGGAAAAGATTTGTGTAGTCTTATTTTAGATATGGGGTAGTTTCTAAACACAATATTATACTTACTTTTCTCAGAAGGATTGAGAAAATATGTCTAGAAAATGATCACTTCCTTTTTGGAAGCATACTGTTCACAGTTTTGGGTACTCTCTCCAATTTGATAAAGATAGTTGATGCACCTCTTCCAAAGCAAAGACTTTGGTAGTAAATGTAAGCTCTAAATATACTTTTATAAACCACTATTTTGCAATTGTTGATCATTAAATTTGTTTTATTTTGAAATAATTAGCAAGAGCATTAAAACGTTACTTGTTCGCTCCTGATATTGGGAAATTTTTCAGCAGAGATGAAGAAATCAGCTATTTTGTTGTATTTATGATACTACAAATGAAAAGTTTTTGTTATTTTTTAAATATTTAAATTTTTTTATTATTAGTTGAGCATGTTCTTACAATTGAAGGAATGTGTTGCTACACATTCATATATGCATATGTAATGATATGTAACTTCAACCTGATCCTTATCCAGTATCTCCCAGTTTGCCTACTTCCCGCTCTCTTTTCTCCAATGTAATGTTCCCTTACAGATTTTTCAAAAATTTTAATACCTTTGATTTTCTTTTTCTTTTTTTTATGTGGTGCTAAGAATTGAGTCCAGTGCCTCACACATGCTAGGCAAGCACTCTGCCACTGAGCAGCCACTCTGCCACAACCACAGCCCATCTGTCTTATTTCTGTACTGTACTTAATCAAAATAAAGTAGTAGTTGTTGTTTTAAGAGAGAGTGAGAGACAGAAAGAGAGAGTCAATTTTATTTTTTCATCTGGCTTTTGTTTTTTGACTCTTGTGTATGTGGTGCTGGGGTTTGAACCTGGGTCTTCCTGTGCCAGGTAAGCACTCTGTTGCCGAGCCACTGCTGCAGCCCAAAATAAAGCTTTTTGTTTTTCCTTTTTATAAGGTCAGGTTAACTCATGGGAAATGAACTTAACATTTATCCTACTTCATAGAACTCACCTAGAGTTCTTATGAAGAAATAAGCTTTGATTTCTAATAGGCAGTTTTTCACTGATATGGCCAAAATTTCTGACAAGAAAAACTTAGAGGAAGAAAAACTTAAAGCTACAGGTTCAGAGCTTTAAGTCCACGGTCACAGGCCCCATTGCTCTTGGCCTGAGGCAAGGCAGAACATTATGATGGAAGGGCATAGCAGAGGAAAGCTGCTCAGCTAATGGCAGATGGGAAGAAGAAGAGAGAGAGATTGAGGGTCCAGGAGCTGAAGAAGATAAATGTTTCCAAGGCACACCCCCAGTGATCTGTTTCCTCTAACTAGGTTTTACCTGTCAGGATCACTTAGTCCTCAGTGAATTAGTCTATTAGATGATAAGGCTAGAGCTCTCATGATCCAACCATTTCCCAAAAGCCCCACCTCTGGACAGTGCTTCATTGGGGCCACACTTTCAACACAAGGGCTTTGGGGGAACAATGTGGATCCAAGCCATAACAGGTATAAATTAAATATCTAAAACTTAACAGAATATTGCCAGGTGTTGTGATGAACACATATAATCCCAGTGACTCAGGAGGCTAAGGCAGAAAGATCAAAAGTGTAAGACCAGCCTTAGCAATTTAGAAAGACCCTGTCTTAAAAACATAACAAAACAAAGCAACAATAATAACATTAAAAGGGCTGTGGATGGGGTTGGGGATTTAGCTCAGTGGCAGAGCGCTTGCCTAGCACGTGCAAGGCCCCGAGTTCTATCCTCAGCCCTGCCAAAAAAAAAAAAAAGGCTGTGGATGGAAATAATCCATTAATAAATGGGCTACGGATCTAAAAAGAAACTTCTCACCAGAGGAAGTTCAGAAAGCCCATAAATATATGAGAAAATGCTCTACATCATTAGCAATAAGAGAAATGCAAATCAAAACTTCAAGGAGATTTCACCTCCTGTTAGAGTTGCAAAAATGAAAACTACGGACAACGACAGATGCTGGAGGGGCTGTGGGAAAAGAGGAACACTGTCACGCTGCTGGTGGGACTGCAAACTGGTTCAGCCACTCAGGAAAGCAGTGTGGAGACTCCTCAAAACATTAGGGCTGGAACCACCTTATGACCCAGCTATCCCACTCCTGGGTATTTTCCCAAAAGAGTTAGAATCAGCATATTATAGAGATGTGGCTTCATTAATGTTTATAGCAGCTCAATTTATTATAGCTAGACTATGGAACCAACCCAGATGCCCCTCACCGGACGAGTGGATCCACAAACTGTGGTACATATATATAATGGAATACTACTTAACAGAGATAACCATATTATGGCTTTTGCAGCCAAATGGATGGAGATGGAAAGAATTATGCTAAGGGAAGTATCCCAATCTCAGAGACTGAAGGGCTGAATGTTTTCTCCCATTTGTGGAAGCTGGAATACATCTGGAAACAGTATGATAGATGGCTAGCTAATAATAACCTCAAAATGTATAAATTTTTACACAAACAGGGGGATCATTGCCTATACCTGGAGACATAGGGAGTGGGGCATGTGGGGGGAGGGATTAGGAAGGATATCTAGGAGACTAGAGGGCAGGGAATATGGGAGAATTATCTCAGAAGGAGATCTCTAACCTCCACAAGATGTCCTTTTAACACAGGGGTTCTTCTGGGGGAAACAGAATCACGGGGAATCCAAGGGGGCATCCATGACATGGCATCAGCCTTGGCTAACTATGTAAATATACATTTGTTCTTGATTGTTTGATATGGTTCCCCCCTCAATTGTAACTCCATATTCATCTAATAATAATTTAAAAAAAAAGGGCTGTGGTTGTATCTCGGTGGGTTCAATCTCCACTACCATAAAGAAATAAAATCAACATCATCACCAATAAAAAAACTTATAGAATATCAGTGGCATGTTACTTATCTTCAGCAATGAGTATACTTCTTGCTTTATATTTTTAAGGATTTTATTTTCCCCATTCTTTCATCTGTATTAGTGTTTTTTCAAATGTAACTTGTCATCTAAGTGTCTAATGCCTTTCTAATTTTATGACTGAGAGTTGTTGATTCCCATTTTCAGCCTTCTACTCTAGTAGTAAATCCAGAATAAATGCTTGAAATGAAAAAAAAAATAAATATTTTTAAAACATTTCTTATACCCAAGCACATGAAGCTAGGCCTTCTTATTACATAACTCTGTTATAGATATTACTATTTCTCCAAACTTAAAATTTAACAAAATCATTTAACAGGTATGGGGCTATTGGAGTGTATCTTTATTTGCCAATGTTTTATGAGTATTTGTGTATATATGTGTGTTTGTATGTATGTGTACTTATGTATCACTACAGTAGTAACCCCTCATATGCAGGGAATATATTCCAAGATGCCCAGTGGATGCCTGAAACTGTGACTAGTACTGAATCTAATGTGTACTATTTTTTCTATTTATCAAATGTAAAGTTTAATTATAAATTTGGCACAGTAAGATATTAACAAAAATAACTAATATAAGATAGGATGGTTATGGCCATATATTGTAATAAAATTGCTAAGATTACTAAATGACTAATGGGCAGGCAGCATATACAGTGTGTGGATATGCTGGATGATCCATGTCCTGGGCAGAAGAGAGTAAGCAGCCTGAGGTTTCATGATACCACTCAGAGTAGTGTGTAATTTAAAACTTACACATTGTTTATTTATAGAATATTTCTGTTTAAAAATTTGGGCTACCATTGACTGTGGGTAATTGAAAGTGCAGAAAGGGAAACTGAATAAGGAGAATTACTGTATATAGTTATATTCTGGCATTCTCATTTTCATTAACTCCATGCTTAAACTCTTCCAGAATAATCGCCACCTTCTTAGCAAATTTTTGTGGTAGATACATTGTGGAATGTTAGCCCCACATACTTGTTGTACCAATTTAATAACATGTTCCCTGTATAGATTATACCTATGTTCATTCTTACTAGGTAAGATTTACAAAATGTTAAATGTACTTGATATTTGACTAAACATATCTTGCTTTAATGCTAAATTATATATGTAAAGGAAAGTCCAGTAACTTGTATACACTTGTTTTGGGTGGTATCTGTAGGCAGGCAGACTATTTCTTCGAAAGAACTACTATACCAGCAACTTAGGAGTAATCCATTTATTTTTATTTTTTATTAAGGAGTTAAGTTATTGTAAAATCATAAATGCATATAAAGTAACAATATGAAATGTATTTGTTCTTAAACTGGAATTACTCTCACATCACCCACACCCCAGTCTCTTGATTCTTCTATATTTTGCTGCTACAAGTGATATAAATTTTTAGATTGTGAATTTTCCAGAATTAAATGATTGCATAAGTTTTTTTTTTTAAATCTTTTTTTTTTTTTTTTTTTAAAGAGAAAAGGACTGGTGCTGGAGCCGTGGGCTTGGCCGTTAAGGCGCTTGCCCGCCATGCGTAAGTACAAGGGTTCAGACCCCAGCACCATGTACACAACTCAGTGTCAGAGCAGCGAAAACCATGTGAAAAACTCAATAAAAATTGATTCTCTCCCTGTCTGTCTCTCTCTTTCTCTCACTGTCCTTCTCTCTTTAAAAAAAAATAAAAAAATAGAGAAGGACAGTAAGAGAGAGAGAGAGAAAGAGAGATAATCAATTTTTATTTAGTTTTTCACATGGCTTACGTGGGTGCTGGGGTTTGAACCCGTGTACTTGCACATGCCGGGCAAGTGCCGTAACTGCCAAGCCACTGCTCCAGCCCAATTGCATAAGTTGCATAAGTATTATTTGGATTCTGCAGGGGGGCGTTGCACAAAGAGTATGCTGCATTGTTGATTGTCTTTTATTTGGAAGTAATCCATTTTAGTTATTAATTAAATAACCCCCGTTTTTTTAAACAACATAGTTTATCTGGAGTCCCCCTTTAGTTCAAATAACAAGGTTTATTATATTTTCATTGTGAATGTAAGAATATAATTTTAACAATGGTTGTTTATGATGGTAAAAAATGTCAGAAATTCAGAACTTACTCTTTTACGTTGGCAGGGGTTCTCATCTTTTTTGATCAAATGGTAATGATAGAAACCTTCAACCTTTGAGACTGTTTTGCCACATGGGTAATGTTTCTTCTGAACTGTTCACCCTATACCCACTGTTTACATTTTTAGCAGACTAGAACCATATTGTCTTCATTTTCAGAGAAAATAAATGTTTCCCTTTTGTTTCCATTTTTTTCTGTCTTTTAATGCACTATTGAAAATAATTCTGTATGTGCACAGAAAGGATTAGGTATGTGCAAATGAGTTTGAGTTAAGACAGTTGTGGTAACTGTTGAGGAATGATCACAGCATTGTGAGTTCTGAAGTGATTAAGTGATGAGAATGTCACCAAAGTGTCCAGTGCTGGAAATGTACTTTTTTGCTGACTAAAATTTTTCTGACTGCTGTATTGCAGCTGTTGAAAATGGACAAATAGATGTGTTAAGGCTGTTACTTCAACATGGAGCAAATGTTAATGGATCCCATTCTATGTGTGGATGGAATTCCTTGCACCAGGCATCTTTTCAGGTAATCTCTGAATTTATTATTTCATTTCCATGTAAATTGTGTGTTTTACCCTTTGACAGTTCTGTATAGTTTTTGCTTCCTACTTGCCTATGATTTATGATGGTTAGTGCAGCACAGAAAAGGCAGTCTAAATGCTAATGATGGTTCTGTAAGCCAACTGCTATAGTAGTTACAGCAGCTTTGGACTAGAAGGATTATCTAAATTTTTCAAATGTTGATAGCATAGTTAAGAAACCATCAGAATATGTGGGATGTAAATTGATAAAGAGCAATGTCTTATTTATAACAGTGTGTTTAGAAACTATGATAACTCCTTAGTGCTTGGGTTAGTAAACTAATTTTGTGAAATTTTGTAACGATTATAATCCCTAGAGATCAATATTTAATCTGTTTACATTTACTAGGCTAGCTAGAGGTAGAGTATAATCTCATGTTTGGTCATTTCCTTCCTAACCAAAACATAAAAACAACATACACTGTTTTGTTGATATTTTTCTTTTTAAAGTTTTCCTTTACTGAGAGGATAAAAAGGGCAGGGGACAACATAATAATAATAAAAAAGATACCTTCTGTGTTTTTTTTTTCTCATTTAAAATGTGAATCTGTACTTTAGGAAAATGCTGAGATTATAAAGTTGCTTCTTAAAAAAGGAGCAAACAAGGAATGCCAGGATGACTTTGGAATTACACCTTTATTTGTGGCTGCTCAGTATGGCAAGCTAGAAAGCTTGAGCATACTTATTTCATCGGGTAAGATTAATTCATTAGCTTTTGCACTGTTAAGATCGTGAGTTTTAACTTCATATCTTCTTAGGAAAAATCATTCTTGACCCACATACAAATAAGGTTATGAAATTTATGGTTTTATGTAAGTGGTAAATAAGAGTAAATACAAGTTGAAGCCAAGTGGGGAGTAGCACTTCTGTAATCCCAGTGACTTGGAAGACTGAGACAGGAGGATCTCGAATTCAAAGCCAGTCTCAGCAACTTAGTGAGGCCCTAAGCAACTTAGTGAGATCCTGTCTCAAAATAAAAAATAATAAAAAAGGACTGGGTACAAGGCTCTGTGGTTAAGTGCCCCTGGATTCAAAAGTACATACAAGTTGATTTATAAGCCTGGTTATGAAGTATCAATTACTACCAATGCAGTACATAGCTACTAATTTTTCTGTGTAAGAATATGATGATCTGTCACTAAAGCAGGTTTATTGACAAGTTGAACGATGATGCTGTCCTTTCCCATAGGGACCTGAGCAGTTTCAGTTTCCTAAGGTACAAGAAGATTAGTTTAGGCCTAATTAATTTATTAAATGGTTATTTTATATATTAAGGTTTTAAAATTGTATATTTTAATACGTGTGTTTATTTGAATGGGTTATTTTAAAGCATGCTTATACTTTATTATGTTAATAGAAGTACAAATCTGCTAAAGTTTTCACTGTGATAACCATTATACATTCAACATTGCCAGAGAAGATGGTGCTAAAAAATTCATTGACATTTCTGTGATGAGAAATGTTTATTATATATGGGCTTTTAAAGTCCTCCCAGTGTGCACTCTCACGGTTCTAACCTGATGAAGCATGGATAATTGTGGGGAAGGGAAATACCACCAGATGTGTTGCCAGGCAATTTATTTCAGTATCTGGATTTCTAAAAATTACCTCTAAGCTGGTCATGGTGGTGTGCACCTATAATCTCTGTCTTGAGGCTGAGACAGGTTTGTAAGTTTGCTAGTGCCAGCCACTTAGTGAGATCCTCAGCAACTCAGTGAGACCCTGGCTTAAAATGAAAAAAAGGGCTGGGGATGTAGCTGATTGGTAAAGTACCCCTGGGTTCAGTCCCCAGTACCTGCTGCAAAAAAAATCAAAAACCAAAAACCAAACCAAAACCAAAAAAAAAGAAAAACCCCAAAAACAAATTTAAAAAAACCTCCAAATAGATAAAACAAAATTTATTTATACATCAGAGCGCTGATTTTCTTAACAAACATTTGAATACTTAGGTTGTAGTATGAAGTAAAAGAAACAAATGTTCATTTATGCTAGTTTAGGGTGCCTGGTATAAATAACAATTTTATAAAGAGTTCCTGAAGAATCCATAGTCTCTCTAACTTACCATTTGTATTTTGCATAGTTTTCAATCCATCTCAGGGCTTTGGTTTGGTTGAAAGGTATCTCCATAATAATTTCTTTCTTTCTTTCTTTTTTTTTAAAGAGAGGGAGAGAGAGAAAGAATTTTATTAATTTTTTCATTTGGCCTTTGTTTCTCCGACACTTAGTTGTATATGTGAAGCTGAGGTTTGAACCTGGGACCTTGAGGGTGCTAGGCAAGTACTCTAACTCCTGAGCCACTGCCCCAGCCCTGCATAATAATTTATTCAAACATGTGCTTTTTAGGTTAAGAATCCTGGGCTTTGAGGCTAGCATATCCTTGGTTAGAAGTGTAGGTCAAAACTTTTAAGTTATTTTTGCTCATAAGGGTTTAACTTGGTCATCTTATGCAAGGTAGAACCTCTGATTGGCAACTTTATGTTTCCTTTTTTTGTTTGTTTGTTTTTAAGAGAGAGAGGGACAGTTAGAGAGAAGGGGGAAAATAAATTTTTATTTAGTTTTCCATGTAGCTTTCGTTGCTCTGACTCTTCATTGTGTACGTGGTACTGGGGTTAAAACCTGTGTTCTCATGTACGCCAGGGAAGTGCTGTAACCGCTGAGCCACTACTCTAGCCCAAGCTTTATGTGTCTTGATTAAAAACCTACATAACCTAAGCTTGGGGCAGTCTTTCCATGATAAAGGTGTTTTTGGTGAAAAGATTGAAAGCTATTTTGCTTGTTGCTTGGTGAAAATATTTTGAATTAGTGTATATACAAGTTTTTTTTTCATTTGTTTATATTAATTCAGATATGTTATCTGTCAAATAAATAACAATTTTTCAATTAAAAAAAAAAAAGAATCCCAGACTTTTGAGTATTTAAGTGCTTCGCCAAAAATCTAGAAACTGTTTCCTGGCGGACTTAGGGACTAGACTTCAGACTTCTGATGTTTCTTCTACTACTTAATACTCCTGAGGACTGTCCTAATTTTTTTTATGACTTCTAGTTCCATCAGTTACAGTTATTAATGTTGAACTAATATGTTGAATAAAATAAGTTTAACTGTATCTCAAAGGTTCTCTCCTCATGCCAAGTATGTCTTTTGTCACCTGAAGCTTTAAACACCTGTTTTGTTACTTTGGTTTTTTTTTCTTTTCTTCTCCTCTGAATTGTTGAGTAGCAAGTTGAAAAGATAGTATGTTTATAATGTAATTATGTTTCCAGCTCCTTAAAATGACTTTGCTTTTGGTGAAATTCTGTTATTTTTTCAGCTTTTCCATCAGTAGTCTTATAGGGACTGGTTCCTTATGTTTTCTGATACTTTGAAATTGTCACTCAAAATAGAACGTTGATAAAAAAGAAAAAAGATAAAGCAGGTTTCTTTCCTGGCTTAGTCCTTTTTTAGTAATGGTGTTTACTTCTTTCTGAAGCTGACAGCAGGTCAAGAACCCACCTCATGTAAGTCAAAAAGATTCTAGTTGTCTAGCCTATTTGGAATTCCTGAAAAGTCCATAGTTTCTTTAACTTAACATTTGTGTTTTGCAGTTTCTTTCTTTCTTTCTTTCTTTCTTTCTTTCTTTCTTTCTTTCTTTCTTTCTTTGTTTTTTAAAGAGAGAGAAACAGAGAGAGAAAGAAAGAAAGGCAGAATCATATTTAGTTTTCATGCAGCCTTTGTTCCTTGCACACTTGGTTGTGTATGTGCTGCTGGGGTTTGAACCCGCATACTCAGGCATGCCAGGCAAGAGCTATATCTGCTGAGCCACTGCTCCAGCCTCTGTTTTGCAGTTTTCATCCATCTCAGGGCTTTGGTTTATTCAAGGTACATTTATGAACATCATTTTAAATAAAAGATAGTATGGATTTTCCCCATTGATAATGATTCTTCTATTGAGATATGTTCCAGAAATTTAAAATAATCTCATGATCATGTGACAATATAATGTATAATATTTTTAATACATTGTTTGCCAGTGAGAAGTTTGGGGAAGTCTGTTTTTTTTTCTTTTTAAAGAGAGAGCAGGAGAGTAAGAGAGAGAGAGGAAAGAGAGATATAACTTTTTAAATTTTTTCAGCCAACTGCTGAGTCACCGTTCCAGTCCTGGGACTTCTGTATTTAAAACTCATAAAAACTAAGATCAGTTAAACCTTTTCAAATGTTTATAAACTGGTACTGAAATACTCTGATTAGATTTATGATTTTAAAATAAACTCAGAAATCTATTTAAAAATACCTTTTTATTTTTATTGCCAGCTTTGCTATTTGTCATGCAGTAGTCATGAATGAAGAGATATAATAAACAACATAGTTAATAACAGTTTTAAGGCATAAATCCATGTATGTTTATCATCTACTAGTGATTTTTTTCATGAATCTTAGCCTAAATCAGGTAGTAGCACCTATAAGGTCTCAAAACTTAAAGACTTTTCTTATCTTTCTCAGTATTTATCAGAAATGTTACCCATATTGGATGGCTTGACTGGCATGCACGAGTACGCAAGTTCAAACCCCAGCCCACATACACAATGAAGTGTCTGAGGAATGAAGGTCACATGAAAAATGCTTCTCTCTTTCTCTCTCACTGTCCCCTCTTACTTAAAAAAAAAAGAAAGAAAGAAAGAAAAAAGAAAAAAGTGAATTCTAAAATATTATCACTTGTTTTCTTGCTGACATAAGAGCAAAAACAATTTAAATGATTCTTAATCATTTGGCAATTTAAATGTGTTAATTCAATAATATCCATGGAGAGGGAAAAGATATACATACTGTGAAACTCTTTTATGCTGTTGCTTTGAAATTTATGTTTGTTTCTTTTATTAACATAAGTGAAGATTTTCTGTAAATGTTTTATTTTGTATTAGGAGCAAATGTCAATTGTCAAGCCTTGGACAAAGCTACTCCCTTGTTTATTGCTGCGCAAGAGGGTCATACAAAATGTGTAGAACTTTTGCTGTCCAGTGGGGCAGATCCTGATCTTTACTGTAATGAGGACAATTGGCAGTTACCTATTCATGCAGCAGCGCAAATGGGTCATACAAAGTAAGTGTTAAAAACAATAAAAATGATCTCTTAATTAAAAGTGAGAAAGGAAGGGCTGGAGCAGTGGCTCGGCGGTTTTGGCGTTTGCCTGGCTTGCACGAGTACGCAGGTTCAAACCCCAACACCCACATTCACAGCTAAGTGTTAGAGCAATGAAAGCCATGTGAAAGGCTAAATAAAAATCAGTTCTCTCTGTCTCCCTCCCTCACTGTCACTCTCTTAAAAAAAAGAAAAAGGAGAAAAAACAGTGAATAAGGATCTAGGCCAGACCCTTTATCTTCAGGCAAAATCTTTGATATTTCCCTCTCTAGCCAATCCGGTGGGTGACTAGATCCATTCCTAATCTCTCATCATGCTAGCCTCAGCTCTTCTCGATCTTATTTTCCTACTGTGAGGCAGAGTGGTTAGAGATGGGGTAGCATTGGGGGCTTTCTTAGGGTGTTGAATTTTCCTTCTCATTTCTCTGGTTATGACTGTTGTCTCCCCCCTCCTTAGTTGTGTTATCCCAGACATCTTTAGCTAGCATTCATTAGCCCCATTCACTTACTCACTTTGTCTCCTTCACCCCAGAAAGTTTTGGAAGTTGCAACCCCTGCGATGAAGTCTTTCATTTGTGTATGCTGAGTAGACCTCCCTATCTTGAACCCTTTGACTGGAATCTCACATCCAACCTGGTATTTTTCCCTGCTGCTGTTAATTCTTTCCCAAGAGTAATATGGTACTTTTTATACCTATTGTTGGTATTATTTAATTTAAAAACAAAAAACAAAAATGGTCATTACTTTGTTTACATAGTAGGAAAATGGATTCTACACTTTGCTTATTATACTACTATGTGTCATGTTATTTCCCTATGTCTTTGAAGATACTTGTAAGCGTATTTGTGTCTTGTGGGAAAAGAGTAAAAATTTTCCAACCCATTTAAAAAAGTAAACACATTTAATTAATTTAAGAGAGATTAAATAGGGACTAGAGTTGTGGCTTAACGGTTATGGCACTTGCCCAGCATATGCAAGTACAAACCCCAGCACCATGTACCCAATGAAGTCTCAGAGCAATGAAAACCACATGAAAAACTAAATAAAATTGGTTCTCTCTCTCTCTCTCACTCACTCACTGTCCCTCTCTCTTTAAAAAAAAGATTAAATAGATCCTTTATTTTAACAAAATATGCTTTAAATTTTGATATATATATATTTTTTTGGTACCAAGGATTGAACCCAGGGGCACTTAACCAATGAGCCACATCCCCAGCCCTTTTTTTTCATATTTTATTTTGAGTCTTGCTAAGTTGCTTATGGCCTAAGTTGCTGCGGCTGGCTTCGAACTTGAAATCCTCCTGCCTCAGCCTCCCAAGTCAGTGGGATTACAGGTGTGCGCCACCATGCCGAGCCAGCCAGCCCTCCCAATTCTTTCTTTCTTTCTTTCTTTCTTTCTTTCTTTCTTTCTTTCTTTCTTTCTGAGAAGGACAGAGAGAGAGAATCAATTTTTATTGAGTTCTTCACTTGGCTTTCGTTGCTCTGACACTTAGTTGTGTACTTGGGTACTGGGGTTTGAACTCGTGTACTTGAGCATGCCAGGCAAACTCCATAACCACTGAGCCACTGCTCCAGCTCCCCAATTCTTGATCATTTATTTAAACATAAATCTTAGATATAGTTACATTCTGAGCTTTAAATTGATACCAAAACTCCCTTATGAATTTACTCTCAGTTGTGTCCAATTTTGAGCTTCTATTTGCCACTGATGATTTTTCCATAGACTATTTCAAAGGTGACATTTTCTGAGAAGTAAGTTCTCCTTTAATGTTATCTTAGGTCTAGTCTATATAAGGAAAGTAGAAAAGAGAAATATAACGTTATAAAGATATTTTGGAGTAGTCCTGTCTTTTCCCAAAAAAGGGGAAAATGACTTACTCTTAATCCTTGTAGTTTTATTTTTGGTTTTAAAAGAGAATAGTCCTGTTTCTCTCTAGCTGACTGATGGAGCTAAGTTTTACAAATAATCTAAAAAATTTTAATGGTTTTCTTTAGAACTTTTCTCCACCTAGAGACCAGCTTCTTTATAAATTTCCCTTAGATTTTAATTAGCATATATTCTTTTCAGAGAGTACAATATCATAGCAGAAATTCAAATTTTTTTTCTGGATGAAAATATTATTCTTTATATCATGCCATTCATCATCTTTAAAAATTCACATGAATTGGGAAAACAAAACTGGTACTTTAAGAAGGAAAATATTCATTTTCTTGATGCCAGTTTATATTTATTGTAATAAATATTTAAATAATTTTAGATCCTAAAATATCTAACAAGCTTTGAATTTTGGGGGGAAAGTGGTGTCGATAAGGTGATAATTAGTAAAAAAAACAAACAAAAATGCAAAGAAAAATACATTACCTGTTTACTTGTAGAAACATTACATAATTCTGTTTCAGGTACATTTAACTACCTTTTTATTGTACAACAATAAGTACAACATTTTGGAGGAACTATGTGGCCTGTAATAATTTAATGGAGATAGCAGACGTACTAAAATCAGAAAGACTTCTTTAAACCATTCAATGGGTGATTCTTTACAGTAGAAATGTTGCCTACACTCATGTAATGGAAACATTAAATGCTCCTGAATTTGTTTATTTGTAGAATCTTGGAATTGTTAATACCACTTACTAACCGGGTCGGTGACACTGGACTGGACAAAGTGAGCCCTGTTTACTCAGCAGTGTTTGGAGGACATGAAGAGTGCCTAGAAATATTACTCCAGAATGGCTACAGCCCAGATGCTCAGATGTGTCTGGTCTTTGGATTTAGTTCTCCCATGTGCATGGCTTTCCAAAAGGAGTATGTATGTTTGATATATTTTAAGTCTTTTTTGCTATGTGGAGATGTATTCCCAATGACTGTTTCTTGTGGTGAAACATAGTGTCTCTGTTAGCACTAAATTGCTAACTTGGAAAACAGATAAACAGAAAAACCTACTATGATGCCCCTAGTTCAGTCTAGTTATAGCAAAAATGAGGTGATAATGTCACCTCTATCTGTTTTCTTCCCTCTTTTTTTTTTTCTTTTTTGTAGTACTGTGAATTAAACCCAAGGCTCAGTCCATTTTCCTTCTCCTTTGGACCTAGGTTACATTTTCAGTGCAGCAATTTCAGGGAATACTTTAAATGTTTTAACATAAATGCAGAAATTCTCTCATTATCTTTGGTCTTTAAAATTCAATAATTAAAAATGGGACTTTATCAAGCATGGCAATGATTATGTTTCTGGTTATTCACCTTGTAAAATTTATGTTTGTAAGACTTAATGTGAGCCTAAAAATAAAGCTTCAGCTTTGTAGATATTGCAATTTAATATATTTGATGTATATAGTATTTCTTCATGTGAGTTAGAATAATTGAATTTTAAAAGTTTAAAAAATATTTATTTTATGAATCTGCCATGATCCTATGAAATAGAATAATTGAAAAAATAATGCTGCTTTCTAAGCTTCTGGCCAATAACTTGTCTATAATACTCCTAAAGTTTTAAAGTAGATATTAAGAATGAGTATATGAGTAAGAAAAACCATATTAAGTAGTATCTATGATATATCCAATATTCTATAGAAACAGTTGTAGAGATGCTATTATTTTTAAGGAAGCAGAAGAGGTTACAGGTACACCTCAAAATTCATTGGCTTTCCTGAATTCATCATTATGGATATATAGCTGTGATTTAACTCTACTGAAAACTCATTTATTAAGCTATTCTGTCTTTACATCTCTGAATCTCTTAATATTTGGTATGTTAAATACTAGTTCATATTATTTGTTCTAAATTAATGCTTCCAGGTGTACATTTCAGTTAGAAGATCTGGTTAATCTGAGTATATAGGATGCACTGTATGCATAAAACTCATGATTTCAGAAAATTTCATTGTATTATCCTTCAAGTTTTCTCTTTCTGAGCAGAGAAGCTCTAGTTACTTTAGGTTACCTTCAGTAAGGACACTTGGGTAACTTTGTTTCAGTTGTCTTTCTATCATATCTAACTCCATTACAGAACTGAACATTCTTTATTAGAGTAGAACATAATGGTTTTGGGTGTATGTGTGAATGGGCACACGCATCCTCAAAAAATGATGGTCTTTTTTGGCATCATCTTGTTTTTCTTGAGAAATGAAGTTTTTTGTCTTTCTGTTCCCAGCACCTGAGTTCTTAATGCCTCATTGTCTTTTAAGTGCAGTTTTAATTAGAGCATATAATATATTACTTATGTTTTTCCTGAAATACCTTAAACTTAATGGTACCCCTTGAGAAATAAGAGTGTTTCTTGCTATTTATAGGATTTAAATAAATGAAGATTGTTAGAAGAGAGCATAAGTAGGCTTCTAGATTTTCCAAGATTAGTTGAAATGTAGGGGGCTGCCCCTTTCTGCCTTTGATTTCCGCAAAATTAGTCAATAACATTAATTGGCCAGCTATTTTATAGAGAATACTAGAATAGATTCTATTGAATGTACTGAGGAAACTGAAACATGGACTCTGTCTTTTAAGAATTTAGAACCTAATAGGAAAAAATATTATTTAGTAGTATTCATTCTACTATCTTTTGCTATCTCTTCACTAAGAAGTGTTTTTTTAATGTATCCAGTCATGGAAGGCAAGGTTCCTATTTTTTTTTTTTTTTTGCTACATCTAGGATAACTGTAAATATGAGCTATTATCTTATTGTTGAATAATGACATAAATGATTATTTTTCTTTCACAAGTACTCCAAAGTTGTTTTTTTTTTTGGTATTCTCTTTCTTTCCAGTGGGGGATTAAAGCCATCACTGAGCCCCCAAAGTTGTATTTTTGAGGAACTCTGGTTAGTTTGCTTTTTATGTCTAAATTACTCTGTAAACTTTTTTCCCCCCTGTGTGAACTTCAGTGCTGCTAAGAAATTCTTAACATGTGGCATGGGTTCACTTCTAGCCTAGGTGGAGTAATCCCACTAATGCCTCTCTCAAAATCTTATTATAAGTAATATTACATATTACTCAAACATAATCAAATTATATAAACCAAAAATGAAGATGCAGAAGTGTGGTGTACAATAGTCCTGATCACATACCAGCTAACAAACTCTTTGCTCCTCTTGGAAATTTTGCTGTTAAGTGCCCTGTAAAGTATAATTGAAATCTGATTTGGTGGCTCTTAAAATGTGAACTGAGCAATTTTCTTCCATGTGGGAATTTTTTAATTGGACTAAATGTGTTATTAATTAGTAAGATAGGTCTTTAATAAGAGTAATTGGAAAATACTGTTTGTTAGCCTTTAGAAAAAAATGTTAAAACTTCAAAATATCTGTTTTATGAGGTATGGTCTCCTATTCTTTCTAATTGACTTTTCATTTGTTTGCCTAGAACCCCTGGTCATAGGCTGCATTTTAAAACATCTTTGCCATTACCACCTACTTGAAGGGAATTTAATTGAAGGGAACCTTTCCCAAGGGATTAAATCTAAACGATGAGAGATACATATGCCTTCATTCAGTATCCATAAATAAAGGAGTTGACTTAAGAATAGTACATTGCACAATTTCTAATATGTAGAAGAATGTCAAGCTAAGTTCTTTTTCTCCCTTTTATCATCCATCTTCCATTTACCTAGAAAGCAACATCAATTAAATGTTTAGTCCTTATACTATATTTGTATTAGCTAATGGGCTGTTAGCTTGCATGTCATTCACTGTCCATGTCAAGTGAAAATCACTTGATTATTTTGAGACTCTGTAAAGTTTTGCTGATTAAGCAAAAAAATTTTATTTATTTTTCGTAGTTTTCTTAATGAATCAATGCAAACTTCCCATATCCCCACTTCAATTATTAGCAAGAATTCAAATATTGGTTGTAATACTTGGTGTTAGGTAATTTAGAAGATGCCATTTTCTGAAATTAATTTGATATTTTAGTTTTCAGAACTTTGGTAATAGATAATGGAATAAGATTAGTGATAAGAGTTTTGAAGTTTTATATCAATGTGTTGTTACAATAATGTTAATTTGGTATATGATTGTTGTATTAAAAAGATTTAATTAACATTTATATGACTTAAGGTGTTAATTAGCAAGAGACTTGTTTTCTCAATTAAATGTGTCCTGGCATTTCTCTGAAATCTATAAATTCAGTATGTGTGGCCTTTCTTACCCTATTGGCCTCTTTTGTTTTGCAAACTTTTATTGTTTTTATAAATGATATAATTAATATTAAAAGAAAATATAATGGCTTTAGAATTTAAATTTTGTCTGTTATGTTATTCAGCCAATTCAACTTTTTATCTCAGAGTTAATGTTCTGAAACATCTTTGGTGGATGTTTTGAGAGGATAGTTTCTATTTGAAGCTATATCCTTTAGCGCCATTCCATATTTCACAACATGATAGAAAGGTATTTCCTTCATTATAATACAGTTTCCAAAGTAAAAGCAGTCTTTGTTCTTGGGGCTCAAAAGTTAATAGCTGCAGTGATAGGAAGCCAGTCACTGTTGAATAATTGGACTTAAATGAAAAAATATAAGAAAAAGATTACTCTAAGTTGCAGTGATAGGAAGCCAGTCTTTTAAGAGCACTGTTGAATAACTGGACTTAAATGAAAAAAATATAAGAAAAAGATTCCTCTAAGTGCAATGGGAAAGAAATAGGGAAATTGAAAAATTTCAGAACAATCTGAACAAATATTAATGCCCTTTTATATCTGGCTATAGATGGAGACCATATCTGAGCTGACCCGATGTTGTATCTTTTTAATTGATAATTATAGTTATCACTCTAGTTTCATAGAAATCATTATGTCCATTCTAGTCATCACTAGTGGGTACTTTGGACCCACCTTTTGTTTTCATTTTGTTTTTAGCCAATTGTTGAAAGCCATTCAAGTAAAACTTATGACCTTTTGATAACTTTTTTAATAAGTTGGTTAGGTATTTTGTTGGCTTATTGAATATAAATGCTCAAGATGTTTGCCCATTTCTGTTTGTTTAAAATAAATCTTGTTTCATTATAAATTTTCTCTTACTGTACTTTTGTGTGGTTACTATTTTTCTGCACATTTTTGAACTTCAAAGAGGATAGTGGTGGAAAATGCACAAGCTCAAAAATAAGATCTAGCATGCCTTTTAGTTTTTATATCTCTCTTCTCCTAAGAATCTAATGGCATACATTGTTTATATAATGAGCTGACTCTGTGTGTGTCACCATTAATAATTCTTTCTGATATTTGTGTTAAACAGGATAGACTCTTTCTCCCCCCCCCAGATGATTTAGAGAGTTTTCCCAATCTGCTATCAGAGACAATTTGTTGAAGTGTAAAGAAAAATACATAAATATGTCTGTAAAAAAAAGAAAAATACATAAATATGTCTTTTTAAACCAAAGGTTATCTAAACCTGAGAATTTATCACATGCCTGGTGATATGTAATAATCAAGGTTGCATAGGAACATTGAAGTTCCTTGCATTTCTGGAGCATGCCCATGTACTGGAGGTCTTAATAACCTTCCCAGAAACTCAGGGCATGTTGACAAAATTCTGTGATTCTTAAGTTTATTTTACAGTTATTATTTTCCTTATAAATGGTAGTTTTCATGGAAAAGGATCTATATTATATGGGTTTGGAAGTATGCTCTAGCTTGTTCTAAAACAAGGCAGTGTGAGTACAGTGATTGGAAGAAGTTTAGGGCTGGTTTCCAAAACCCATATTTTAGAATACTTATTCTATGGATGGTTAATAGATACTGCGTGGGATAATAATAATTCTTCTTCTTCTTTTTTTTCTTCATCCCAAGATGCTGGGATTACAGGTGTATACCCCTGTGCCTACCTGGGATAAGAGTAATTCTGTAGTTAAATAAGTTTGGAAAACATAGGGTTAAATAATGTTACTTTATTTTCTGGAGGGCTTCTGAGAATTTTTTTTTTTTAATCGCAGCATAGTTTGTGAATTCCTAAGAGGGGAATGGATCTATAAAGATTTGAAAAATCTGAAAATAAAAGATAAACTTACCTTTGTAATAAATATGTCATTAGTCCTGTGTTTAATAGACTTTTTAGGCATTTTATTCTCCATTTATGCTTTTTTCAGATTAATGATTGCTTTAATTTTAAAGGTACTTCTAAAAAGTATCTGGAGGTTGAAGAAAATCATAGAGCATATAATTTGAAAGTGTAACTTAACATTCTGTTTAAAAAGAAGTTCATCCTATTTTTCTCTCTTTTCTAGACTCACTGTATAATGAATGATTTCTCCATTTTTCTTTTTATTAGAGAACCTTTTTCATAATGGATCATTTTCAAGGACTAAAGTTCCATGCAGCATAGTTTGGGAAACATAGGTCTAGTCTTAAAATTTTTTTCAAGTTCATGAAGTGATCAGTTTTCATAATAGAGGAGAGAGATTTCAGAAATTTGTTGTATCCTGTTCACTATTAGATTTTGCTTTGATATTATCATCTTAGTTCCGTCAATTATTGGCTTTGTGACTAAGCTTCAGTCTTTGCATTTAGTAATAGAACTTAACTTGGGCTGTGGGATTAAGACAAATCTTGCATGTAACACATTTAATGTTGTACCTGGTACAAAATTAATACCCTGCTGAGTTTGTCATTATAAGGAGTTACATGTTCACATGTTCCTCTCACACTTAAAGGTAGATGGTTTATCTTTTGTCCTTGACTTTAAATTTTTCTTAGCATGAGCCACATGTCTAGGTGCTACACTGAAATTTTAATTAAGAAAAACCCTTTTGGTTTTGTAGTTTTTACTCAATAGAAAAGGGCTAGAATACTTATTTGTAGCATTTTCTCTAGTAAGGTATTCTTAGGAGAGAGTATCAGTACAATGAGCTAAAGTTTTGTAGTGCAAGTATGTGCACTGGATTGGGTTTTTAACAGCTAAGTATCTACAGTTAGGCTATTGATAGTTTCACAGTGCTTGAAGGAAGAATTATTGCCAGGTTTTTGGAAAATTGTGTATAATATTTGGAATGGCACAATATCTTGAGCTTTTTGTACAGTTTCCGTTCATACTTACTGGAATGTGCTCAACAGTTTATGTGTAGTTTGTCTCTTCTGTAAACGGAATCAGCAAGTAATATAGGCAAAATAATGCGAGCCTAGTTAAAGGAGGTCAAAGTGGTTGAGACAAATTGGTGGTAACTATTTAGTAGTACCCCAGAGAATTTCTTGTAGTGTATGACTACTGGCAACAAATTAGTGTATCTCAAAGCAGCTCGAGTAAAAAGGCATATGATAAGGGTTGTTTTTAAGAACAATGAATGATATGAGCGAAGGCAGATTTCCTATCTGGAACAAATAGTAATATAGTAAAAAAAAAGATGGAATTATAAATTTTTCCTTTCTAATTGCTGTACAAATGATTAATAGTAAAGGCAATGGTGCTTAATTTTTGAGTTAATTAAACACAAATTGGAGAATAAATAAGATAGATTTGTGAACACATAATGTTTAAAAGATATTTTTACCTACATATATAGTATTTTAACTGCTTCCAACCTTTCAAGTTTTATATATAGGTCGTCAGAAGTAGTTGGTCTCATGACTGTGGTTTAAACACTTTATATTTATATTAATTAAACTTGTGAATCTTGTTTAGATTCTACAATACTATGATTTTGAAATATAACTTTTTAAATTTGCAGTCCTTAGTGGACACATGTTTACTGAGCTTCTTGCAGTTAAAATTGTATCATAGTTTTTAGAATGAGGTTACATAGTTGTCTTTTTTCTATTTTTTATTGGTGCATTATAGTTGTACATAATGGTGGAATTTTTTGTTATATATTCATGCATGGACACAATATATCAATATCATTTGGCCACTATCCTTGCCCAGTATTTCCCCTTTCCCTTCCATTGACCCCTTTCCTACACTTTAATCATTTCCTTGCAGTTTTCTTGAGAATCCCCCTCCCTGGGCCACCTTTCTTTTCCTTTTTCCTCTCTAGTTTCCACATATGAGAGAAAACGTGTGACCCTTGACCTTTTAATTTTGGCTTATTTCGATTAAAATAATAGTCTCAAGTGCCATTCATTTTCCTGTTGATGACATAATTTCATTTCTTTATGGCTGAATAAAACTCTATCACACAATTATCTTAACTGCAGTTTTTGATGACTATATAATGTATATAATATACCTATTCCTTTGTTATTGTCATTTTGTTTTTAAAGTTTTTTGTAGGTGATACTGTGGTTAACAATTTTATACAAATGGCTTATAATTTCTTTTGAATTTTATCTCTTGAATAAATTCTCCAAAATTACTTACTGAATAAAAAGAAATCTGAATATTATAATACTTACTTACATTTTCATGTTTATTTACACAAATATGTCTAAATATATATATATATATTATATTTTGTTCTTGTGGTATTTTGCTTAAAATTTATTTTACAAATTTTTTTATTAAGAAATTTAGTTGATGTACAATCGAAATTGTATCCAAAGTTATGTTTGTATTTATAAATCAGAATAACCCTCTAGATCCCTCCCTATCTTCCTCTCCCCATTCCCTAACTAACCCCTCCCCCCTCCTTCCCAATACATATCTATGAATGCCCTAGATTATGTGTTACTATGCCTTTGCTGGGTCTAATACATAGATTGACTGCCTTTCACACAGGCCTGGGTTTAGCTCCAGCCTCCATAGATAAGTGAAGACATTTGACCCTTGACCCTCTGGGTTAGGCTAACTACTTAGCATGATTTCTTCCATCACCATCCATTTACCTTCAAAGGCTGCAATTTCGTTGTTTCTAATTGCTGAGTAGAATTCCGTGGTGTATGTGTATGTGTGTACATGTATATATACATACACACATACACACACACACACACACATATACATACCACAGATTTTGGATTCATTCATCCAGAGAGGGGCATCTGGGTTGGTTCCATAATTTAGCTATTGCAAGTTGAGCTGCTATGAACATTCATTTTGCTATGTTGCTGTAATGTGCTGATTCTAATTCCTCTGGGAAAATACCCAGAAGAGGGATAGCTGGATTGTATGGTGGACCTATCCCTAATTTTTTGAGGAGTTTCACACGGCTTTCCAGAGTGGCGCTACCAGTCTGCAGTTCCAACAGTGTTAGTGTTCCTATCTTTCCACAACCCCTCCAGCATTTGTTACTGTTTGTATTCCTTATCTTTGCCAATCTGACTGGAGTGAGGTAAAATCTTAATATGGTTTTGATTTGCATTTCTCTGATTACTAGTGATTTAAAGCACTTTCTCATGTATTCATTGGCTTGCTTATTGTCCTCCGTTGAGAAGTTTCTGTGTAGCTCTTTGGCTCATTTATTGATTGGGTTTTTTATGTTTTTGAGATTTGAGATTTTTGAGGATTTTGTAAATTCTGGATTTTAGTCCCTTGTCAGAAGAATCACAGGCCATGATTCTCTCCCATTCTGAAGGAAGTCTCTTGACAATTTTGATCAATTCCTTAGTTGTGCAAAAGCTTTTTAGCTTTATGATATCCCATTCACTGATTCTTAACTTTACTTCTTTCACTTTAAGAGACGTATTGAGAAAGTCTTTGTCTATCCCAAATGATGGAGTGTTGGTCCTAACTTTTCTTCCAGCAGTTGCATGGTCACTGGTTTAATTCCTAGTTCCTTGATCCATTTTGATTTGATTTTGGTGCAAGGTGAGAAATAAGGGTCTAATTTCAACTTTTCTGCAAGTACCTGTCCAGTTTGTCCAGCACTTATTTGTTGAATAGGCTGTCTCTCCTCCATGTTATATTTTGTCTCCCTTTGTCAAAGATCAGATGTTTAAAGATTTGTGAGTTTGTTTCAAGGTCTTCTATACTATTTCATTGGTCTTCATTCCTATTTTGATACCAGTAGCATGCTGTTTTTATTACTACAGCTCTATAATATAGTTTTAGATCTGGTATAGCAAAGCCACCTGTTTTATCTTTCTTGCTTAGTAATGTTTTAGCTATTCTGGGTTTCTTATTGTTCCAAATGAATTTGAGAATTGTTTTTTCTATATCTGTAAAGAATGATATTGGTATCTTGATGTGGATTGCATTGAATCTATAAAGAGCTTTTGGCAGAATGGCCATTTTGATTATATTAATTCTGCATAACCAAGACCATGGAATGTCTTTCCATCTTCTCAGATCATCTTGGATTTCATTCTTCAGTGTCTGATAATTTTCACTGTAGAGGTCTTCAGCTTCCTTTGTTAGATTAATTCCCATGTATTTCATTCCTTTCGAGGATATTGTGAATGGGACTGATTACCTGATTTTTTCTTTTGCCCTATTATTGTAAGTATATAGGAATGCTATTGATTTATGGGTATTGATCTTGTGCCTGCCACTTTGCTAAATCTGTTTATGAGTCCAAGCAGTTTTCTGGTAGAGTTTTTTGGATCTTCCAGATAAAGGATCAAATCATCTACAAAAAGGGAGAGTTTGACTTCCTCTCTTCCAATTATTATCCCTTTGATTTCCTTCTCTTGCCTTATTGCTCCAACTCAGGTCTCAAGAATTATATTGAATAAAAGTGGTGAGAGCAAACAGTCTTGTCTTGTTCCCAAGTGTAGTAGAAATGCTTTCAGCTTTTCTCCATTTAGTATGAAACTGGCTTAGGGTTTGGTATACATAGTCTTTACATAGTTTAGATACGTTCCTTTGATCCCTATAGTCTCTTGAGTTTTGAGCATAAAATGTTGCTGAATTTTATCAAAGGCCTTCTCTGCATCAATTGAGATGATTGTATGGTTTTTGTCCTTAATTCTGTTTAAGTGATCAATTACATTAATTAATTTACATATGTTGAACCAGCCCTGTTCTTGATATATTTTTGAATACGATTTGCTAGAACTTCTTTAGAATTTCTGCATCTAGGTTGATCAGTGATATTGGTCTGTAGTTTTCTTTTTCTTTTTTCTTTTTTTTTTTTTTTGATGTGTCCTTGTTGGGTTTTGGTATCAGAGTTATGGTTGCGTCATAAAACGTGTTGTTTGGGAGAGGTCCCCCCTTTTCAATTTCTTGCAATAGCTTTATGAGGAGAGGTGTTAGCTCCACCTCAAAAGTGTGGTATGATTGTTCAACAAATAAATTTCTCAATTAAAAAAAAGTGTGGTAAAACTCAGCGGGGAAAGCATCAGGTCCTGGGCTTTTCTTCTTTGGTAGGCTTTTAATTGCTATATTGATTTTTGTGCCTGTTTATTGGGCTGTTGAGGGTTTCAATATCATCCTGTGTTAATTTGGGGATGTTATATGTTTTTAGAAATTTGTCCGTGTCATTTCTTTTTTAAAGTTTTTTGTTGGTGATACTGAGGTTAACAATTTTATACAAATGGTTTATAATTTCTTTTGAATTTTATCTCTTGAATAAATTCCCTAGGATTACATTACTAAAAATAGGTCTGAACATTTTAATACTTACTTACATTTTCATGTTTATTTACACAGATATGTCTAAATATATATTATATTTTGTTTTCATGGTATTTTGCTTAAAATTTATTTTACAAATTCTTATATAGTGCTAGTTCTGTTTTCCAGAAAGTTTAACTAACTTACTCAGAGTACACAGCTAAGTGTCTGGCTGCAGAGTTGATGCTCCTTATAACTTTGTCATGATACCTGTTTTAATAATCTTGCCATTTTGCTGTCATAATTTTTTTTTGTACTAGGGATTGAACCTAGCAGTACTTAACCACTGAGCCACATCCCTATCCCTTTTTATTTTTTCATTTTGTATTTTTTATTAAATTATTTGTTGAACAATCCAACATGCTTCTAATGAAAAAATATAATATATAAATAAATTATGAATATTAGATTTACCTCTAAGAGCCACCCCCCCAATTGTCCACCCTTATCCCTCCCCCTCCCTCCTTCCCAATACATCTCTACAAATGCCTTAGGATGTATGTCTTTATACCTTTTTTAGTTTTTATTTTGAGACAGGGTCTCAGTAAGTTCCTGAGGCTGGCTTTGAACTAGCAATCCTCCCTCCTCACCCTCCCCAGATGCTGGGGTTACAGGTGTGTGACACCACCTTTGGCTTGCTATCATAATTTTAATCTCATAATTGCTCTTATCATTTTCAGTCAGTTTCATCACAACCTATCAGTATAGATGATAAAGAATATTTTTGATGATAAACTTTTTATAAAGTAATCAATTTAATAGGTATAAAATGAAATAGCTTTTTCTATAAAAATGCTTGAAAAGGAAGATTAATTTTAAAAGATAGAACTGTAAGTTAAATTTTTGTTCATTTAAAAAAGTTTTTCTGTAAGGTGTTTTCCCCCATTAGAAATCTAAAAATAAGAGGGTGCTGGCAAAAGCTATTGCTAAAGAAAATGACATTTTGGAGCTTCCCAGAATAAATCAGTAGTTTTATTGACAGAATTATTTATTGACTTTGCTTAGCAAGCGTTTTGTAGTAGAGATACTTAATTGTGCAAAAATTATAATTTGAGAAAAGTTTTGTTTTTCTATAGTAATTTTAAAAATCATATGTTTATTTGAGACAAATGTTTTAAGCTATAAGAATAGTACTTGCTCACAGCCAAAAATTATAAACCACACAGGAGGGTTTAAAAAGTTGTTTCCCCTCCCTCTCATCTAATCTCAGTTCACTAGACATATAAAAGCCATCCAGTATCCAACTACCATTGTGCTCTAGCTGTAACTACTATTAGCAGTTTTAAAGAATTATTTGTTATGTAAGAGTCTAACTTTTAACTTTACTTTTTTCTTTTCATGGTGAAGTTGTGAGTTCTTTGGAATTGTGAATATTCTTTTGAAATATGGAGCCCAGCTAAATGAACTTCATTTGGCATACTGCCTGAAGTATGAGAAGTTTTCAGTATTTCGCTACTTTTTGAAGAAAGGTTGCTCGTTAGCACCATGGAACCATATACTCGAGTTTATAAATCATGCAATTAATGCACAAATGAAATATAAGGAATGGTTGCCACATCTCTTGCTTGCTGGATTTGATCCATTGACTCTACTATGCAGTTCTTGGTAAGAAATCCTACTATAGTGGGCTTTAACTCTTCTTGAATGACTATGCTACCTTTAAGCCTCCTCTAGTTTCTTGAGATCCTGTGCTGGGTGGAGGGAGTGTATATATGCTTATGAGTATTGACTGTTGTGACTGGGTTTGGGTGAAGGAAGGAGTTGGGGATTGCAAATATCGAAGGTAAGCACAGAGGCCTAGAAATGGTGACTACTGGAAGTGGGCAGAAGAAGATAGATGCTGGGGAGAGGGATATTTCTGATGCCTCTGGCTATCCCTTATGCCCCTCTTAAAATGCCCGTGATATGAAAAGGAGTGGTTGTAGCTGCTTTGGAGATTTCTGTTACTCCACACCAAACTATATTGGATACTCCTGGCCTACAGCATCTTGTGTTTTTGAAAATTGTCTCCCTTATTGAATAATGATTTTAGATATAACTTGTTTACTTCAGGTAGTTTCATAGAAGGGCAGCCTTGTAGGAGGGATTATATAAACACTAAGTCAGGATTTTTCTTGGGCATGAAGAGGCAGACTGTTTCTATGAGCCTCCAGCCTTTGCAGAAATTGTTAGTATCCTGAGACGGGTAATTGTAGCCATGAGAGGACCCTTGCCTGATATTCGAGTCAAATGAAAAAGTAGGGAAGTTTCTAGGAAAATAGAAGACATGTTATTTTGTAGAATTTCAGTAAAACATATACTAGTTTTCATTTTTTTTGCTTCCAAAACTACCATACCCAATAAAATAAAATTTAGAAAAGTGATAAAACATTTCAGCATAAGTGTTTGATATCATGCCATTTGAATATTTTCTTTCCAAAGATGCCTTCTTTGAGAGTTTAGGCTCACAATGCTGGTTGCCCTGGTGGTGAGCTTAGTTTGCATTTCTGCGGACTCTACCTTCCACCTGGTGACTTCTTCTTTATCTGAAGAACAGGTCTTTATTTGACAGTAGTATTCCAGCATCTCACCTTTTTATTGTGTCTGCCATCACAAGAAATTCAAGAATTTTCACTAAGGAGAGATTTAATGCTTGGGACTGTCATCTCTTTCTGACATTATCTCTTATGTGGTTTATCAGGAAAAACTGCTCTCTGGTAGGTGGTTTGGGGCATATAGAAGTAAGACTAAAATTACGATAAATGTTCTGGTCTCATCTTACTTTTTGTTTATAGTTTATAATAGTTTGAGCCCCTGCTTATATTTATTCTTTCCCTAACGGCTGTTTAGTAAATAAGTAGTTGTTTGTCAAATGCTCATGGTTGTTAATCCTTTTATACCTTTTCTGTTAATTTTTGCAGAGCTCCATTTTTAAGGTAATTGATTGAAATATAAAGATGAGTTATTGACATGTCTGATTTTTATTATTTTTATTTTATCAGAGCTTTATGGTTATGTAGAAATTGGGTTCGTCTCAACAAACTCATGTGCATGGAATTCAATTTCAGTTCATGATCCCCTCTCTATTTTCCCTCTGGTCCTTCCTTGCTCACCTTACTCCCATTTTCCTTCCTCTACTGGACTTCCATTTACTCATCTATTTATTTATATTTAGTTCTTTTTACTTATAGATAAAGGTGAATTTCCCTGTGGTATATTTATATATACATATAACATGATTTTTAAAAGAATTCATTCTGCATTGCCTTCCCTTTCCCATCCCTTCATTGTACCTCTCCATATCCTCCTTTATATTACTTTATCTTTATCTTTATGATATCCTAGCCTTCTGTTCTGCTTTCCTTTATTTTACCCTAGCTTCTGCATATGGGAGAAAACATTTGACTTTTGAGTTTCTGAGTTTGGCTTATTTCACTTAGCATGATAGTCTCCATTTCCATCCATTTACTTGCATGCTGTAATTTTATTCTTTATGGCTAGTAGGACTTCATAGTTGTCTATTTATCTTAACCCCCTCACATGCGTACATATCAGTGAGATATGAAGCACTTGATATAATGAATGTTACAGTTAGTTATTAAAGAAGTTATTTAAGTATCCTTAACTTACTGAATTTCATGATTTCTCTGGACAGCTAGTCACATTTGCCCCTCACCATTCTAGGATTCATTCCCTAAATCCAGCCGAACGTGCATGGTAGCTGTGGTCAGTCCTGACAGTCTGATCCCCTTCATCTTTTACCTCTGAAGTGTCTGTCCCAAGGCACCCAATTTCCTTTCAGGCACATTCTGTGTTCCTGTACTGAACTTGTAACCATGGGGGGAAAGTTCTGCTGCCTCTCACTGTACTAAAAACTTGGGAGACAGGTGAGGAAAAGAGATTTATGCAAAGCCAGCATTGAGGAAGATAGAAGGAGACCTTTATATCTTAAATTTCCATCTTCAGGGGAATCTAGGGCCCATTAAGGTTTTACAAGAGAAGAGGAGGCACAGTGGAACAACAGGTAGGAGATATACATAGGTAGACCTAGCCAGAGAACTTGAGTCTTAGCTGCCTTGATGAAGTCCTCTGCAGAAGAAAGTAAGGCTTGTAGAAAAAGTTACCCTGAAGTTGCTTGTAATTTCAAAGGGACTGTTTCAAAGCTGTTAAGTGACTCCATGTGACTTGCCCCAGTACTTTTTATCCTTCATGCTTCTTTCTGGTTTTTAATTTATTTATGTTTTTAATCAAAACTTAGAATACTGCCTGATACCCAATAAGCATTATTTTAAGTTCTTTATTAGCTCATTTACTATATAAGGGAATATATGCTATTATTATCTTTGAATATATGCTATTATTATCTTTATTTTACAGAGGAGGAAATTGAGGCAGAATATTCAACGTTCTTCTTTAGACTCACACAGCAAATTAGTACTAAAGTTTAAATTTGAACTGAGGCTGTCCAACAGTGTGACTCTCCTCTGTATTCTTAATCATTTAGCCTTGTAAGTCCACAGTGGTAAGTTAGTTAAGTCACTTGATTTCAGGTTGCTCAATCCTTTGCCAAACCTGGAGGATTTGTGCTAAGTTTTCTTTTTCCTTCCTGCTCCTAAATTAGGAAAAACCCACATAGAAAAAAAGAATTAAACATTGTGCCTTTACTCAGCCAAATAGGTAGACTGCTTATACAGAGAGGGATATATTTAGCTTTACACAGAGAGGAACTTATTTGGCTTTATTCTGTTAGAGGGCTCCTCTTTCCCCAGTTCTGATATATTCTCCCCAAAGTGTAAATAGTTGAGAATTTTTGTGGTTGTAAGCCACTGGTTGCATGCTATGTTTAGTGGATGTGTTGGAATAGGAGAAAGTTATAAACCAACACACTACAAATTATTTTAAAGTAAGTTGTAAATCTTCCAGCTGTCTGAATTGAGAATGCCTGTTGCATGTATCTTACTACTAAGGGGTGATATTAGTCACTTTATATTCACTAAAAAAAGTATAATGGAAAATTTCACTTTAGAAATGAAAATGCTTAACATGGTCAAATTTTTATTCACTGATCTTTTATTGAATAGATAAAGCCAATGTTTACACTAAATATGATACATGTTTTGCTTTCTTTGATCAAATTTACATTCAAAGTGCTGTTACAAGAAAAATTCTCCCATAAAAATTCCTGTATGTTGTTAAAGTAGATTTTGGCTGTTTCTTATTTATATTGCATGTAAGTCTGTTGCTTAATCTTTGTCATGTAAATTATAAATACCTTTCCTAGGTATTGCTTGTCTTAAACAGTTTTAAAAATGTATCTGGCTGAATTATTGCCTGTCACAATATAGTCTGCGAAGTTGAAATATTTTTCAACTTTAAATGCAAAACTAAATATCCTCCTTCCTCCTGGAAAGTTATAGAGAATAATAGAAAGCAAATGTCATCTGTGCATTTTGTTGATTAACTGTCATTTGTTTATGCTCGTACAACTGCTCTGTACAATGTAATAGTCAATGTAACACAATAACAATACATTTTTAGTGGCATTATCAGTGTTGGTAAAATAAATTCACCATTATATTAACCAAAGCTGTGCAAACAGATTTGCTTCTCATGTGCATTCAGATAACTGCATAAAAATGACTTTACATTGTGTCACATGGAGACCTAAAGCATATTAAGGCAGAAAAATGAAACCATTAAAAAAGGAACCAGAACCAAATAACCTTTGGTATGATGCTCCTAAAACACCACGGAGATTTTTGCCTTTGAATATATTTTATCCTTTCATTTATTTGTAATGTTTCCTGATAAGCTGTGATTTCACTAGTAGTTGACTGAGAAAATGCTTTCCCAAGTCATTTGTCCTACATTTATTATATGTTTGCATATTAGAAAATTAAGAACTTGGGAAATAATTTTCATACTCTCTAATCAGTCATTTCGGGGATACTTGGACTCTGAATTACTGAAAATAAGTTGTGTTTGAAATGACAAGTTTAGAGTTACATAGTTTTTTTTTCTTTCTACTTCTTTTCCTTCTTTGGTTGTTACTTAGTAACGTCTCCAAACATTTGACATTGAGAAGAATTTCTGTTTTTGTAGTAATTACTAGAGGTTCTATGTTAGTTATCTTTTCTTTGTTGTAACCAAAATACCTGACACAAACAACTTAGAGGAGGAAAACTCATTTTTTGGCTCACGGTTTGAGCCCATGACTGGCTGACTCCAGTGCTTTGAGGCAGAGCATTATGGTAGAAGGGTGTGGTAGAGGAAAGTTGCTCAATTTATGGAAGCCAAGGAGAGATAGGCACCAGGGGTCAAGATATGGTCTCCAAGGGCATGCTCCCAGTGATATACTTCTTTCAACCATGTCTTACCTCCTACAGTTTCAGCCTTCTTCAGGTAGTTGATTGAGATTAATCCATCAGTAGTAATCTGTCAAATGGATGAACTCACTGATGTGGTTACAGCCCACATGAGTCAACGACACCCCAGAAGCCCCATTCTGGACATTGCTGTGCCAGGGAGCAAGTTGTCAATACATGAACTTTTGAGGTCATTCTAGATCCATACCCTAAAAGATTCTAGTCTTTTTGTATTTCTTCAAACAGTGTGATAATAGAGGGTATCTAATTGAATTTGGATGGGTAATCTTGTTAGAATTTAGAGTTCTGTTTGTGCTTTGATCAAATTCCATATGTACAGCATTAATGGGGCATTCTGAAAATAATACTGAAGTTTTCACTCCTAATAATTATATATACATTACTTACATTTTATAGTTTTAAAAGTATGTTTACTATACTATTTTATATTTTCACAAATCCCCTAAAATAGATAGATTATATATTGTTTTCATTTTAGAGAGCAGGAGCTAGAGCTTAAAGAATTTATACATGTCTATAAATAGTAGAGTTGGTATTAGAAATCAGGAATTTCCTTAAACCAGTGTTATATTAGGTTTCAAGTCTTTATAAAATTTGGGGAAGCCTCTTTTGGGTGTGTTGGTAGAGAATCTGATATTATTTTGGAAGAACTGTTTGTATGGAACCCCTTCTTTTTGTCCTTGAATACATTCATATTCTAGTACATCCTTTTGGTCTGAATCTATGAGAAATGTTCTTAAAGAACAGCTGTGCAGTGCTGTGATTTGGGTAGAAATAAGCCATCTCTCTTGTATACTCAGTTTACCAATAACTTGAGAGTGTTTGGGCTTTGTCCTTTTAGAATTATTAAGTTATGTGTGTAAGGATGGCCAAACTACATTTGGCAAGATGGCCTATCCATTTGGGAGGAGATAGTGGTCAAGTCCACTATGATACTGGTGCTGTTTCCAATGGGAAGGGAAGTTCTACTCTAAAGTGAGTAGAGATTTCCTTGATCTCTTGTACACCTATACACAGAGTGAAGTCCGTTTCTAGTAGGAAACTGTTGATGATTATTCATATCTGCTGAACTTGCCTTTAGTTACATGAATACTTTCTGTACCCCATTTTTTGTGCCTTCCTCATTAAGATATAAGCATAGACATGTCTTATTTGTTTCTAGGATGAATCCTGTATGTGTATTTTGTTTCTGATGACTTGTTAACGTTTTGTTAATGTAGGATTGACTCAGTCAGCGAAGATGTCCTCATCTTCACTTTGGAATTTACTAATTGGAAGAAACTTCCTCCAACTATTGAAAAGATGCTTTCTGCTCGTGCCTCAAATTCCTCTTGTGCCTTACAGCAGTGGATTGGTAAGAAAGAACAATTTTTAAATATACTTCATTACTTTTCCTTTTCTTGCTTCCCCTGCTGTGTCGTAATTTTAAGTGAAAAGATTTGTTGGAGAACATGTAATAAATTGGATGTAATTTGCATTTTCTTACATGGGAAAAGGATGGAATTAATTGGGGAGGAAAAAAATTTTTTTTAATAAAACCATATCTTGTTTTATTTTTCAGTTTAGCCTAAAGATCATATAAAGAAAAGCAAATGTTTACTAATATTTTATTAGTAATATCCTTTTATTTTTAATAAGGATTATGTAAACAAAAGTGGGTCCTAAAAATCTGCTTATTAATATTTAGTTTGTGATCAGAAATATGCTAAACTTAACTTTCTCATATTCATATATGAACATATCATAGTGAATCTCACGAACATGTATATCAACAAGTCACTAAATTTCAAAAAAAACTATTAGTAAATAACAGAAAGATCAGTAGAGGAGAGGGCAAAGAATGGGGGAGGGGAAGTACAAATACTGAGGACTTACTTAGAATATGTTGTACTTATTGTCAAGTATATCTAAAAAGAAACGGGGTTGGGAGGAGAAGAGGAAATAATAGGTACTGAGTTAAACAAGGTATATTCCAAGCTTTTATAATTATGTCAGTGTATGTTCTATTGTCAGGTATATGTATATATATATATACGTATGTGTATATACATACATATACACACACGTATATGTATATATACATATCTGTATATATATGTATGAAGAAGGAGAGTGTGAGGAAGGGAGGGGAAAGGGAAAAACTGGAGACTGAATTAGAACAAGTTAATCTCCATGTTTTTATAATTAGATCATTGTATGATCTTATGTCATATATACCTAAAAAAAGAACCAGTAATAATGAAAGCAAAAGAAAGAAATATGTTAAACTTAGTTTTACTTTCAGGAATGTGGGTGGATTTATGTTCTCTCTGTGTTATTTTATCCTCTCTAAAAGGAAGTGATACCATCCTTTTTTTATACCTGCCTTTACTGATTGTATGTCTGTGTGTTGGTATGGTATAACCATGGAGGTAAGCTCAGTGAAAATTCTGTGAATTGACTGATTTTTTATTTTACTTTTTTTAAAAGAGAGCAAGAGGGAGAGAAAGAGAGAAAAAAGAGAATCAATTTTATTTATTATGTTATCTGGTTTTTGTTTTTCCAAACCTTAGTTGTAATATGTGGTGCTGGGGTTGGAACCTGGCTCCTTGCACATGGCAGGCAAGTGCTCTTCTGCTGAACCACTGCTCCAGCCCCTTGACTGATATTTTAAATGACTATTTTTAAATAAATTTTCAACTTATCTTTACTGAGTAAAATTTTTTGAGCTAAATTTAAGCTGATTTGTATTTTTTGATTAAAAAATTAAAGTACATGCAATGGGAGGTATTTTGCACAAAAAAACCAGTTTAAACTAAACATATTTAGTATTCCTATTAGTTATTCAGATTTATTTCATTTCAATTATATTTTATTAACTAGATTATGTCTTAAATTAGATAAATTGTTTCTTTGCTTTTTTGTTTTAGCTCAAAATGTAAACTCTTCATAAAACATTTCAAATAGGTTATTACTAAGTGAACTTATTGTCTTCGAATTTGGAAAACTACATTAAGTAAATTTTCTCAATCCAAAACATTCAGGAAAATATGCTCTTGCACTTAGGTGTATTCAAACTGTTAGGGTTTTTCTCAATTTTTTTTTTTAAAGAGAGAGAAGGACAGTGAGAGAGAGAGAAAGAGAGAGAATCAATTTTTATTGAGTTTTTCACATGGCTTTCATTGCTCTGATACTTAGTTGTGTATGTGGGTGCTGGGGTTTGAATCCATGTACTTGTGCATGCTGGGCAAGCGCCGTAACTGCTGTGCTACTGCTCCAGCCCCTGTTAGGTTTTTGTTGAAGAAAAAGAAGTAATATATTAGGAATCTCTGAGCCTCCTAGTATAGAATTTCTTACTGATAATGTTGGAAAACTAACTTGCAAGTCATTTCTTTTTCTGTTAGTGGTACTGGAGATTGAATCAGGGGCACTCTGTGATTGAATTAACATCCATCCCCAATTTTAATTTTTATTTTGAGGTAGGGTCTTGCTAAGTTGCCCAGGCTGACCTTGTATTCACTATCCTCCTGCCTCAGGCTCCCTAGTTGCAGGGATTACAAGTGTGTCATTGATCCAGCCACTTGCATGTAATTCTTAATCTTAAGAACTGATTCTGACTTTATGAATTATTTTATTGACAGCAGAAGAGAACAAATTTCTACTCAGAACAGACAGAATGTAGGACAATGGATTTGGGAAAAAAGAGTCAAAAGAGGGAACATATGTGATAACACTACAGTGTTACCAATTACTAAAGATATTGAGAGTTTACTCTGAAGATCTTAACACATGGCAGGTTTGTTCAGATGAAGGTAAAAATTGAGCATGGGTATATTACCTTGCAGTAGACTAAATCCATCAAGGGCTTCTTGTTTAATTAGGCACTAGGCAGAGCTTGTGTAGGGTAATCATTGTCATATCTTAAGAGAATTTTATGCTGGCTGAAAATTTGCAAAAGCCTTTCTCAAAGGTATTAATGTAGCTAATGCTTTTCTGGTCTGTTTCTCTAGCTAAGACCTTTTGTCTTGGTTCCAATTCCATATATATAGCCAATTGCCCCTTGGACAACTCCTTGGTATCTCACATTTTGACATATTTAAAATCAAACATGTCATTTTTCCTGTAAATCCTTCTGTTCTTTCTGTCTGTTTCCTGGCTCAGGAGATGAGATGGTTTGGGAGTACTGTTTACCATTATTTTTTTCATTCACAGCAGTGATGTTAGGGATTGGGTATAATTTTTGTCCCCAGAAGAAATTTTGCAATGTCTGCAAACAGGTTTTGATTGTCACAACTGATAGGGGCACTATCAGGGGTCAAGGCCAGGGAAGCTGCTAAATATCCAACTGGACAGCCTCCTACAATAGAATTATGCAGGTGCAAATGTCAGTAGTGCAAAGGTTAAGAAATCCTGCTCTATAGTGATTCTTGTGCTATCCAGAAGAAGGCTTTTTAAGACTTCTTAACCTTATTGTAAATTACCTAGGAAAAGCTTGTTGGTCTGTCAGGATATTCTGCAGTGTTTCTTCTTCTGTAGATGGTAAGAGCCATTAAAATGCTGAACTTTTAATAAATTTGGAAAGAAAGGTCTGCTTAGTTGCCTGGGTTTAAAATAGATTATGATTCTCTTCCTGTCTGTAATTCAGGGCTGTTTTGGTGCATCCTTTTTTTCTTCAGCAGTCTTCTGGAATCTCTCTTTTCCCTGGATTTGAGCTGTAGGATCTCAGAAAGCAGAAGCATTGGGAAGATTTTAACTAGTAGGAGAGATTCCTGAAGGAGAGCTCCTTGATTACCTCTTTACACATATTACAGTCTTGTTTTTACCACACTTTCTTCAATAACTTACTGTAATATTAATAATGTCTGCCTTGCCAATATATTTTTAAAACATTTTTTGCAAGCCCCAAAGTTCCCTAGCTCTGTTAAGTGTGATAACATTATCTATACCTAGGGGAAAGGTTTTCACCATCTTTTAAAACCCTTTCCAAGGCCTGGAGATGCCATATATCTGGTCTAGATTCTCCTTTCCTCATCTTTTCTATCGTAAGGAAGCAGTAACTTGCTGTGGTGATTTATAAACAAAAAAGGACAGCCCATCCCTTGCTGCTTATCTTTGAACTATTGAGTGGGAATTATCTTCAAAAAGTTTCCTACTTCAGAAAGGAAATGTATATCAGGTAAAATTACTGAGTTGTAGTTTTATTAACAATCTTTTAATCTTGTGCCTTATGTATATCTCTCTGAAACATCAGTCCAATCACATAGCAGTAGACTTCTTAGTCAAAAAATTCCAGCTGGGCAAGGTGGCATGTACCTATACTCCCAGCTGCTCAACTGAGGTAAGATGAACACCTGATCCCAGGAGTTTTAGACTAGGATGGGCAATTGGTAAGACTTTGTCCAAAACAAAACAAAACATGTTAAAATTTATCAATTCATCATCACTTGTCCAAGATCGCTTCTAAGTAATTAAATTCTTACAGATAAAACATTTGACTTTAGTTTATTCGGAACTTTTTTTTTGGTGGGAGGGTGGGTAAGTACCGGGGATTGGATCCAAGGTCTTGCTCATGCTAATCTAATGCTCCATTGCTGAGCTATGTCCCAGTCCTTTTTAGTTTTATTTTGAGTCTTGCTGAGATGCCCAGGCTGGCCTTGTACTTGGGGATCTTCTACCTCAGTTTCCTGTGTAGCCAGGATTATACGCATGTGCTCCTGTGCATGTCCAGTTCACCTTGAACTTTTAATTTTGCTTTTATATTTTGTGGTACTGGGAATTGAACCCAGAGGGACTCTGTTGCTGAACTACATTCCCAACCTTTTTTATTTTTATTTTTTTATTTTGAGAGCGGTTCTCACAAAGTTGCTGAGGCTGGCTTCAAAATTCAGATCCTCCTGTCTCAGCCTCCCAAGTTGCTGAAGTTACAGTTGTGTGCCACTGCACCTAGCCATTCTAAAGTTTTAATAATCATATATATACAGTTCTACCCAGAGTGTTAAATGGATCTGAATACTATAAAGGACCTAAAAGGACCCCAGCAAACTCTTTATATTTTTATTCCAGTGTCCTACTTTTTTCTAAACAGAATTTACAGAGTACATACACATATACTTTCACAAAACAGTAAAATGGAAGTTAAAAATGAAAAAGGTGGGAATGGATTTAAAATGTAGTCTGGAAAAGCATAATTGTTGTAATTTGAATGTGTCTATGAGCCATAATGTCTTTATAGACATGGCTTCTCAGGGATTTCTTTTACTAGTCTTCAGCTGTAATTGTACTACAGTATAATTCAGTAAAAGTGGTTCCTAAATAGTCAGTACAGTGTGGTTCGGCACTGAGGTCTCTGCTACTATAACTTGACCAAGGGTGAGATTTTAGGATACCTTGAGAATGGATGGTCTGTGTGCTCTTTGAGCAGTTCTGTGAATAGTATGTCTCTTTACACAATGTTTGATAGTGTTAGGTAGCAATGAGTTCAAAATTATCCTACCCAAAGAGTATCAGAGTATAGATATTTTGTGTTGCAAGTTCAGTTGAGAATACATATGTGTATTTGTACTGGGGATTGAACACAAGAATGTTTTACCACTGAGCTACATCCCCAGCCTTTTTTATTTTGTTTTTATTTTGAGACAGGGTCTCACTAAGTTGCTGAGACTGGCCTTGAACTTGCAGTGCTCCTTTTTCAGCCTCCTGAGTTGCTGGGATTATGCATGTGCACCACTGTGCCCAGTTTGAGAATATGGTTTTAAGAGACAGTTGATCTTAAAAGTATAAGCAAAAGAAATATGAAAAATAAAGGTTGGTCTGTGATGAAGTATTCTATTTTTAACTTCCAAGGAACAATATGATAGGTTGAATAAATATCCATAGTTTAAATCAAACTTTGTTTTGAAACTGAGCAATGTTTCCAGTTTTGAGCAATGATTGTTTCTTATTTACTCTTCAAGATAAACGATTTTTGGTTGGGACACCAATGTAACTACATGTGGTAACTTCTTTTATAAGATTGGTTGTTATGCAAACAAAATTTAAGTTTAGGAATAGTTAATCTGTATTGCTTTCTGGTGCCAACAAACTAGCATTCCAATTGTCTGCTCAAACTATTTCTAATTTAAAATAGTAAAATGTTCTGACTTTTTTTTTTTTTTTTAAAGAGAAAGGGAGAGAGAGTGAGAGAGTGAAAGAATCAGTTTCATTTATTTCTTCATCTGGCCTTTTTTTCTCTGACACTTAGTTGTGTATGTGGTGCTGGGATTTGAACCTGTGCCCTTATACATGCCAGGCAAGTGCTTCAACTCCTGAGCCACCATTCCAGTCCCAGATTTTATCTTATAGTCTTTCTTTTTTTTTTTTTTTATCTTATAGTTTTTCAACAGCAACTCATTTTTTGAAAGCTCTCTGACTTTTAAAATGTTTGTTTTTCTCTTTTCTTTAGCAAGGGCATGTATCTTCCTAATTAATAGCATTATCATCAAGTTAACTTCTTAAAAAGATAAGAGTTGGGGCATAATCTTAATTTTATGCTAGTAAAAGAAATTGTTATTTTTTTAGAACTGGGAAATTGAATCTAGGGCTTAAGTTTGCTAGGTAAGTGCTCTACCACTGAGCTATTTGCCCAGCCCTAGCAGTGAAAAATTTTAACTTCTTCCTGACTTCAACTCTCAGAAATGATCAGGTGCAGATTTTGCATGAACATCAGACATTAAAGGTTCAAGCTCTGGAATTAAATTGACATGCCTCCAACATTTTCTAGCTATGGGAAGTTTCTTGTATCTCTGAGCCCTTGGTTTCCAATTATAAGAAGAGATAATAATAGTACCTATTCTCATATCATTTTTGCAACAGATAGTGTCACTGAAACAGAGACAGACGTTGGTTAACTAAATTCCACTTCATTTTGTCTTCCATGGAACAAAGGAAGACTGCATTTTTCAGCTGAAGAGAGACAAGGATGGGGTAGATAGAGATAGGTTTATAGTTTAGAGATTGGAAGCTCAGAAAAAGAGAACCCAGAAAATCTTGTGTGTTTACTTTAAAGTAGAGGTAAAGTTTTGCTAAGAAGGAGATTGAATGAGAGCTGAATAGGAGATCCGATGATTTGGAATTGTTACAGTAGGAAATTAATTAGGAACCAGTAAAAGATTTGCTGAGCAAGCCTGGTAGAGATTGGAAATGGTACTAGTTCATGTGGTTATATACTCTTTCTTTTTCATCATGGCTTGGACTTCTCTGTTTTGAGGGGTAGCAGAAAAGTGTTTATATCCATCCTGGGGATTGTCAAAGCAGGTACAGAGGAATTAGGTGATAAAATAATTGAAGTGATGGACCCATGGAATCTGGTTGAGATAGGAAAAGAAATGAGAAAGGAAGGGGTCTCATAGACTAGATGACGGAAAAATCAGAGAATTATGTCTCATTAGGAGGCAGGAAGGGAGAATAAACTCTGGAAGTATAGGAGGTGTACATGTTTACAAGAAAGCATGCATCTTAAGTGGTGTAACAGAACTATGAGAACACTAGGATTCACTCCCAGACCATGTGGCATGTGTGACAAGGGAGTGGAAGATGAAGTAATTCTATTTTAGAAATTGGTCCAGGAAGTAATTTGCCTGGAAGGATTAGGCTTCTAGGAGGACAAGAGGAGACGGAGAGTGTTCTGTACAGTATTTATGGTAGAATGGGGATTTCAGAGGACTTTGTGGAAAGGTTTTGGAGAGAGTTAAGATTTCTTTATGGTATTGAGCTTAATCATTCTCCTATTGTCCCAGATTTCTGTGTTGTAGAGTCCTAAACAAGTGAAGGGAAATGAAGAATAGATTTTTAATGTGGGGGAGATTCTGAGACCAGGATTCATTCTTTCATATGATAAATGCAGGAAAATACTTAAGCTAGATAATTTTACTTATTTCTCAAATATTCTAGGCTCCAGAGAGGCATCTTAAAGTTGAGGGAGAAGAAAATATAATTGCTGGTCAATGATTAAGTTTCCTTTCATTTTACCTAATCGTGAGGTCATAGTTACAAGAATTGAACATTTGTCTTCTGTCCCACACCCCCCATTAACACACATGACTCAGTGCTTGTACATGTGTATTTGCATGGGTTAGGCCAGTCTTCCTAAAATAGGGTATATGTGGTTGACCAGGCACTCACATGTGTTGTGCTTTTGAGAACTGTGGTTTACATATGATCAGTGGACCTCTGATTCTAGTTTTAACTTAACCAATTCCCCCAAATTGGTTAAGTGTCTTTAAAAGATTTCTGCCAAGAAGTGATATTTTGTGTGAATAATACTAAAAGTGCAAGCACAAGTGAACCATTGAAATAATTGTAGAGCTGCTTCTTCCTATTGTTTATGAGCCATGTTAAAAGATAATAATGTTGACCACCTAGGTTACTGGAGACAAGGGTGATGGTGATGGGGGAAACGGGAGGATACAGATTAAAACATACAAAGTTGCAATAATGTGGGATGAATAAGTCTACAGATCTACTATATGACATGAGGACTATAGTTGTGTTGTCTGTGTATTTGCGATGAGAATAGGTTTTAGGTACTCTGAACACATATAAAGGAAAGGAAATTCTATGAGATGGTGGATATATTAATATGCTTGAGTACAGTATTACTTTACTATGACTATCTGTATCAGGATAAGTAACAAAATGTTCTGCATGTTAAGTATGTACAATAAAAAATTTAAAAACAGTGAAAAAGAACTAAATATAAAAGGATTACCACCTAATTGGAGCTGACAAGAAGTTCAGAATTATCAAGGAAGGTATTTAAAACATGGTCTAATCTTTACTAACGTTAACAGCAAGTCCTGCCCTTAAGGTATCTGGTGCCTGAAGATATTAGCTAATGAAAAATTCATATTTAGCAAGATATTAGTTTAAGCATCTAGAACATGAAGACAAATCCCATGATTTTTTTCATTATTGTTTAAGTCATAGGATGCTCAATCCATTCGTTTTACAAAATTTACTAACCTTAGTGATAAATGCTTAGAAGTCTCTGAGTTTTCTTATTTAACAGCAAAAGACAAAACCTCACATATCTTTGGGGAAACACATATTTTTCTTGTCACAGTAAAGCTGGCTGTAATAATATGGGGACAAAATAAAATGCATTCCTTGTTAGCAAATATTGTTTAAAGGAGCATAAGTAGTATTTCTAAAGAGTTAAGGCAGGGGGAAGCCCTGCAGGTAGAAGATTTGGTATACTGAATTGGAAGATTATTTATAATATTTATAACTTTTCAAGGTTCTGTTTTAGTAAGATAATAGTTAGATTTTTGAAAGTCACTAAGGAAAGATATATCAGAGAAAATGTATTAACAACAGTAGTGATTTTCTTAACAGGAGAATGCTTGTTGGAAAAGCTAGGTAAGAATGACCACTGCTAAAGAGGCTGCCTTTTGTATAACAGTAAGGTACTCGAGATAGCATCATATATGAAATGAGGTTAGTATGGGACAAGAGTTGAAACCAAAATTACATGAAGTATCGCTGTCGTGGGTAGTTTTAAAAATCGTGACCTTTAAGTATGTGAATTATCTTTACTTCATATATATTTATGATTGTAGAATAACTCAACTCCTTAATAAAAATTATTTAAAAAAGTATGTGAGTTTTCCATACTTTATAGTCAGATGAGAGTGACCATTGTTAATTTTTTATACATCCTGCGTTCATTATCTTGGAACATAATACATATAAGAGTTGCTGGACATAAAGATGAACTATGAGCTTTGCTTTTATGAAAGTATAGTTCTTTCATTATTCTTGCCCCTTTTTTATATTGGCAATAAATAACTATCAGTACTATGTAACCTAGCACATATTTTGTAAAAATTGTGTTGATTTAAAGAAAAGATGACATTTTAACTGAGAGAGAAAGTAACTATTTTCTATAAGAAATTTTTGCTATGTGGAGATGATATTGAAAATAGGCACTAGGAAGTATTTCTTTTGTTACATGATTTTCTTGCTAAAATAAGGTGTGCTACCTAGAAAAACTGTTGTCACCCCTGGAAACAGTTCTTCTGGATTTTGAATGCATTTACTAAAATTTTTTAAATGTAAAACTTTCTAATTAGCTTATAAATTGATTGATATCAGGAACAATAGAATTATAAGATGAATTTTGATTAAAAATTTTTTTATGAAGTAGATGAGATAGAATAGAACCCTTAGTTCAGGTAAGCCACAAATGTACTTCTTCCATTTGGATCTACCTGCTTAGGATCAAACTGGACTGAGAACCAAATTTTAGAATTGCTAAATCACTAAGAATTAAATGAAAACTTAGCCACCTTGCTCTTGTTAAAATATTAATATTTAAAGGGGTTTTATGCCTTCAATAAAGAAATGAAATTATTTAAAACATACCTTATTTCATTTGAATTCTATGTTTATTTTATTGTGAAAATAAAGTTACTCTAATAGTATGCATGTAATTTATGTATAAATAAATATAAACACATTGGGATTCTGTTCTCATATGTTTTCTTCCCCAATATTTTTTATTGGAATATGATTATACATAGCATTTGGGTTGATTTTTAACTAAACCCTACAAGCAGGGAATTGATTTCAATTCCCCCCTTACCCCAGATATCTTCCCTTCCACCCTCCCTCTTTTCTCTTTCCTCAACTCTACAGATCTTCCTTTCACTCCTTTATTTATTTGATCCTTTCCACGTATGCATAAAGTTGAAATTCTCTTTGGTACCTTTATATATGAATATAACATGACTTTATTAAATTCATTCCATATTTCTTTCCCTTTTCCTTCTTTCTTCCCTCCCTCTCCTTTGCCTCCTTCTACTCCACTAATTTTCCCTTTATCTTTACAATATATGAGTTCCTTTCCCACCACCTTCTTTCCCTTATTTTACTCTAGCTTCCACATATGAGAAAAAACATTCAATCCTTAAAAACATTCAAACACCTTTTACTGATTTGGGTATGCAGTCAAAACATTTGGAGATCACTAGACTTGATTGTGCTTAGGATTTATATGGTATTTTGTAGTTTGTAAAATGCTGCAGGGTATGCTGGTATAGAATAGTCTGTAAGCCCAGCTACTCAGGCCCCTGAGGCAGGAGGATTGTAAGTCTAAGGCCAGCCTGAGCAACTTAGCAGCATTCATTCAAAATAAGTAATATGGGCTGGAAATATAGCTCAGTGGTAAAGCATCTCTGGGTTCAATCCCCAGTACCTAGATAAATAAATAAATCATTAAAAATACTTTTGCAAATGTGTTGTAACTTGAACCTCAGTAATAACCTTTTGATGCGGGAAAGTGTCATTATGTTCATTTTATAGATGAAGCATTATATTAATTTTATGGAGGGGGAACTGAAGCTCAGAATATTTAAATGCCTTGCCCAAGGTCACACAACTAGTTAATAGTGGCTCCTTATCTCCAGCAAAGGTCTTATTATTAGATGGTTCCCTTTCCATTTTTTGCCACTAGTTATTCTTTAAGTTTTGACTTCCTGTTTCAATGTATCTAAGGTCCAAGGCCAGTGCAACAGCTGTGTGGGGCAATTCCAGACGGGTGTCTTCTTTGGGGGTTTCCTGAGTGCCTGCTGGGCCCAGTGACAGAGGCCTAGGTCTGAGTGGTGGCTGGGTGAGACCACGCTGGTAGGGGTCCTTTTCAGGGGTGTCCTGGGCTAAATGCAGTTCTTACCTATATTTTTTCCCCTCAATTAAATGGAAAGATCTTCTGAAACTTGTGGTTGTTTCAGTGGTTTAGAGAATTACTCTGGGGTTTTCATTGCTTAATGAATTTTAGACTTGGAGTTAGATCATTTGGATCAAGTTAAGAGCTGTGTTGTTGCTATATGGTGTTAGGTGGGCAAAATACTTAAGCTTCTGCTAATAAATGAATACTGATCCAGTTTGGTTTGCTCACAAATGGCTAAGCTTCCACACACATTAGCATAAGCATATGATTTATTAAGTTGTGAAGATGGGGCTCTAGTGGTATAGTCTGACAACCTGGAAAGGCTTTTAGGCACTGCAAGAGGCTTTGGGGTAACCAGAGGATCTCTTCTCAGTCAACCTGGGGAGTTTTGAGCAAGTGTGTTCTGTCAAATCAAAGAATGTGGATAGCATTAAGGATCCCTTATCTCTTAAGTGTGCAGCTCTCCTCTGGGTGCATGCATAGCTGTCCTTTATCTTCCTTCTGGGTGTGCAAGAAATGTCCACATGAACAAGAATGAAGAAATTCAGTTTAACTGATACATATGTAAACTCTAATTGAGTCAAAATAGACATTCTCTTAACCGTTCTCACTTTAACTCACAAAGTACATTAGCCAGTCTTGTCATCTTCTCCTCAGGCCCGTCTGATTGTGTGTACATAGCATGCTCAGACTTCGCAGCTGGTAGGCTACTCTCCAGAATGCAAACATACCTTTATCTCTACCAGCTGAGTTGTGGTTATAAAGAATTGGTGTTATGCTTATTTTTGAAATTTTTATTACATTTGTGCGTATCATTGTAATCAAATAATTTCATTACAAATCACATAAACCAGTGAATTATGAGTGTGAAAAGAGAATTATTGTTTCTATTAGGGCAAAGTTAAATAATTTTTTTTAATTACCCAGAGAGTGGAGTGGGGAAGGCATTTACCTTATTGTATAGATACAATTTTTTTCAAAAAATTTTTTTCAGCTGGAGATGGTGGCAGTATGCCTGAAATCTCAGCTACTCTGGGGGCTGAGGCAGGAGGATTACAAATTCAGGGCCAGCCTGGGCAATGTAGTAAAACCCTGTCTCAAAATACAATAAAAATGACTGGGGATATAACTCAGTGGCAGAGTGCTTGTCTAGCATTCATGAGGCCCTGGGTTCAATCCCTAGCACCACCACCAGGAAAAAAATTTTTTTGTTTCATCTCGCTTTTTTTGTTTGTCTCTCTAGCCTCTGTTCCATCCCTAACACATCTTTGTCGTTTGGAAATTCGGTCCAGCCTAAAGCCAGAGCACCTACGTTCTGACAGTTTTATCCAGCAGCTGCCACTCCCCAGAAGCCTGCATAGCTATTTGCTTTATGAAGATGTTCTAAGGATGAATGAGGTTCCAGAACTGGAGCCACTCACAATGGAGAAGTGAGCAGAGCTACTTAACAGAACTCGTTGTAAACCATCAAGACAGAAGAGCTGTGGAATGCAAAATATTCATGATTTCATAGTTACAAAAGATGATTTTTGTTTGTGATCAGGGAGGTTTTGAGGGGCAGTAGTAAATGTGAATGTTTACAAATGGGCTCAGTAGAAACATATGGGTAAACTTCATGGATGCTACTTTATTACAGCTCATCTCTAGTATACTTTATGTTGTAATATTTTTTTACCTGACTCTTTTCCTGCTTTATTTGCTAATGAACTGTGATGCTGCTTCTAGTGCTAGACATGGCATATTTCTACTTATGATTCATGTCTACCTGGTCCTGGGAGCCAAGAATGTAATGCATAAAGCTTCACTGGAAGTATGTACAACTGTGTTGTGGCGTTGAGTTTATTATTATTATTATTGTTATGATTTTAGTTGATTAAAGTTTTTCTATCTTGTCACATTCCTTTGTCATCTCTTAAGCCAGTCACTTTTTATCTAGAATTGATATTCATTGATTTTATACATGTAAACTCAGAGGAAAATTTGTTTTTAAAGAAAATCAGTTACATTGCTGATCCCCCTTCCAAGACATGCTTTTTTTTTTTTTT
>PVKS010005418.1:0-85259 GCA_004027875.1 Aplodontia rufa | reverse complement strand
TTTTTTTTTTCTTTGCTTTTTTTTTTTTTTTCGTCGCTGCCTCCTTTTGCTTGCGGTTTTGAGCTGCCAAGAAAGTGAGTAGGGGTTTGACTGTAGTGTCTCGGCTAGGCTCGGTTTCTTTCCGAAGTTTAATTTTCCGGAATGGCTCCCAAACAAGGGCTGGGGAGGCGGAGCCGCCAGCACCGGATCTTCGCCTTTTTTGGAAAGTCTCGGAGAACCGGAATTCCTCCCCGCCGGGGGAGGCCGAGCTGCAGTCCCGACTCGTACACTCTCCCGCGGTGGCCGCAGTGGGGTACGCGGCGCGCCCTCCTCCTTGTTGAGCCCTGTTCCTGGGACCCAGGCTCCGGACCGGCCGCGCGTCTCGGACCCCCCGAGGGTTTCCACTGGCTGTGAACCGGTAGTCGCTAGCCTGGCGGAGCCCGCGCGGCCGAGCCCATATGCAAATCAGCCATGTGACGGCAAAAGCCGCCTGGCCCAGCCCTGTTCCTCAGTCCATATATGGGCAGCGACGTCACGGGCATTGAAAACCTGCCCATAAATACTTAGAGCAACACTTTCCGCCTAACTGGAGAGCAGCAATTGATTAATAGCTCGGCGAGGGGACACACTGACTGTTATAATAACACTACACCAGCAACTCCTGGCTTCCCAACTGCCGGAACACAGACGGGAGAGTCAGTGGCAAATAGCCATTTTTCTTCTTTCTTTAAAAAACCAGCAACTTGTTTGCTAGTTTTATTTCTGTTGGATTTTTTTGTTGTTGGTGGTGGTTGTTTCTAAGTGTGGAGGGCAAAAGGAGATACCAACTGAAGCTCAGTCCAACCCCTCTCCAAAACGGCTTCTCTGACACTCCAGGTAGCGAGGGAGTTGGGTCTCCAGGTTGTGCGAGGAGCAAATGATGACCGCCAAGGCCGTAGACAAAATCCCAGTAACTCTCAGTGGTTTTGTGCACCAGCTGTCTGACAACATCTACCCGGTGGAGGACCTCGCCACGTCGGTGACCATCTTCCCCAATGCCGAACTGGGAGGCCCCTTTGACCAGATGAACGGAGTGGCCGGAGGTAAGCCGCATGTTCTTGCCGCAGGCCAGAACTCGCTGGGCTTGCGGGTGGTGGGTGGGGAGCTGTGGGTGTTTCGGGACTCAGAGGAGAGAATTGGGGATCCTGGTGGACGGCGCTGACTACACTGGCTTTGAAGACTGGAAGTGAGTGCAGGAGTAGCCCGAGAGAACAGGGACCAGGGCACTGAGGATGGGCGCGCCGGCAGATGCACCAGGTTGCCAACGAACCCGCGTGCGTGCGAAGCGGCGCGCCCGGCCCCTGGTGGACTCAGTGATGGGGATGAAAGAGCTGCCTTTCAGGGCTTTGGGGCTTGCGCAGGGCTTGCGGAGGCCCTTCGGCCCGCCGCACTTCGGCTTCTCCCCTCCAGGGGTAGGGACAAAGTGATGGTAAAGTTTGGGGCTCCCTGGGAGAACTGCGCGTCTGGATAGCCGGTAGCAAAGTGCCAGAGAAAAGCGTCCACAGCTCCCTCCCTGGCAGTGGAGACTTGGGGAAAATCTTGGAGCGCGCTCCTCCTGCAGCCTTCAAGGCGCACCCCCACCTGGGCGCCGCCCGCGAAGTGAAGGGGATTAGCAAGGTGGGCGCTGTGGCCGGGGGAGGCACGGAGCAGGTGATAGAGAAGGGCGGGCAACAGCGGGAAGCAGCCCCCGGATTGCGGAGGGAGGCCCGCGGGGGCACCGGCACTGCGGGTTTCCTTGGCGATGCTGTAGAAAGTCGTCTTCCGCGGCCCCCGCGCCTTCATGGGAGCCCAGCCACTGGTCTTGGGCTGGGGCTGCGACGCAAGGGTGCCCGGCAAGCCTAAGGATGCTTCAAGGAAAGGGAAATCTGTAAACTCTTTCCTCCGCAACCTCAGTTCCCTCCAGCAGCCTTCAGCCAAAGCGCAGCAGAAAAGGAGAGAAGGCACTGGGGATAGGGAACAGCCGAAAATCTCCCTTCTCTTTCCGCCCGGTTCTCGGGCTCCTCTTTCAGCTGGCACCTTCTTGGCTGTGACTGAAATTGGTCAGTTCTTGGCCAGTGTCTGCCTTGGTAACCCAGCCCTGGGACCCCCCCACCCCCAGGCAAAGGAAAGGGAGAGAAGTTCCGGGCAGATGGGAAAATTTTAATGTTGTTGTTTGCTGTTATTGGGTGTTTTTATTGGGGACTAGAGCCACAGATGGCTGGGGGTTTGGGGGTTGGGAAGAGCTCATCCTGCTTTCCTAGAGGTAGTTCTTGAGTCCCAGACTACAACTAGTCTCTTGCTGTCTCTAGGCCTCAGTGTCCCCACTTGTTGGGCTTTGCCCCAACTCTACAGTGCTGGGATACAGGGCTTTGGAAATGGACCCATGAGAAAGGGGGTGAGATGGGATTTTGGGCTGCATTCTCATTGGTCCACCTCCATTCTGCGTTTTCCCTCCCCAGATGGCATGATCAACATTGACATGACTGGAGAGAAGAGGTCCTTGGATCTCTCGTATCCTAGCAGCTTTGGTCCTGTCTCTGCGCCCAGAAACCAGACCTTCACTTACATGGGCAAGTTCTCCATTGACCCTCAGTACCCTGGTGCCAGCTGCTACCCAGAAGGCATCATCAATATTGTGAGTGCAGGCATCCTGCAAGGGGTCACCTCCCCAGCTTCAACCACTGCCTCATCCAGCGTCACCTCTGCCTCCCCCAACCCACTGGCCACAGGACCCTTGGGTGTGTGCACCATGTCCCAGACTCAGCCTGACCTGGACCACCTCTACTCTCCACCACCGCCTCCTCCTCCTTATTCTGGCTGTGCAGGAGACCTCTACCAGGACCCTTCTGCGTTCCTGTCTGCAGCCACCACCTCCACCTCCTCCTCTCTGGCCTACCCGCCACCTCCTTCCTACCCATCCCCAAAGCCAGCCACGGACCCAGGTCTCTTCCCCATGATCCCAGACTATCCTGGATTTTTTCCATCTCAGTGCCAGAGAGACCTACATGGTACAGCTGGCCCAGATCGCAAGCCCTTCCCCTGCCCTCTGGATTCCCTGCGGGTTCCCCCTCCACTTACTCCACTCTCCACCATCCGTAACTTTACCCTGGCCGGCCCCAGTGCTGGGGTCACAGGACCAGGGACCAGTGGAGGTAATGAGGGGCCTCGGCTGCCTGGCAGTAGCTCAGCAGCTGCCACTGCCGCTGCCTATAACCCACACCACCTGCCACTGCGACCCATTCTGAGGCCTCGCAAGTACCCCAACAGACCCAGCAAGACCCCGGTTCATGAGAGACCCTACCCGTGCCCAGCAGAAGGCTGTGACCGACGGTTCTCCCGCTCTGATGAGCTGACACGGCACATCCGTATACATACAGGGCATAAGCCCTTCCAGTGTCGGATTTGTATGCGCAACTTCAGCCGAAGTGACCACCTTACCACCCACATCCGCACCCACACGGGTGAGAAGCCCTTTGCCTGTGACTACTGCGGCCGCAAGTTTGCCAGGAGCGATGAAAGGAAGCGCCACACGAAGATCCACCTGAGACAGAAGGAGAGGAAAAGCAGCGCCCCTTCCTCCTCAGTGCCAGCCCCCTCCTCAGCCTCCTGCCCTGGGGGCTCACAGGCTGGGGGTAGCCTTTGCAGCAGCAACAGCAGCAGTATTGGTGGAGGGCCACTTGCCCCTTGCTCCTCACGAACCCGGACACCTTGAGATGGGACTCAGGCTGACACACCAGTTTCTCGGGCCCAGGAGGCCCTTTGTCCACTCCAGATGCACGACAAACACTACCAACCTTCCTCGCTTCTCTCCTCCCCTCCTTAAGCAGAGGGCCTTGGTGGAGTCCAGCCCTACCGGCCCTTTTCTCCTAGAAGCAAGTCCTTTCTAAAATTTACCTGTCTCAGTCTCTTAGGTGACTTGATGATCACCCCAAGGCAATGGGGAAACAAAGAACAGGGTTGGGTGAGGGCTCCTGGCCTAGAGGGCTGAGGTCTGACCCTGCTGTAGAGGGTTGCCTGACTAGGTTTTGTTCCTCCTTCCCTTTATTTTGACCCATTACAGGTTTCTGACCTTGGACGTCAGAGTTGACTGAGACTTTTTCTACAGTAGGTTGGGAGATGCTGAGCCCTTTAAGTGGGGACAGCAAAAGACAAGCAAAACTGATGTGCACTTTATGGCTTGGGACTGATCTGGGGGACACTGTACAGTGAGTGAAGCATGGCCTTTATGCCACCTTCTGTGGCCCTAGAACAGTGAATCAAAGCTTATCTAGTTGTCTCAACCCTTTAAGCAATATGTATTATAAACTCAGAGAACAGAAGTGCAATGTGATGGGAGGGACATAGCAATATCTGCTCCTTTTTGAGTTGAGAAATGTAAAGACTATATTTTCAGTGTATATCCACTCAGATTTGGTGTATTTTTGATGTGCACTGTTCTCCAAGTTCTGAACCTTTGGGAAAAAAATATAAAGCATTTATGATCTCTTGAAATGAGTCAGAGGTTAACTTATTTAAAGGGGGATGTACATATATTCTCTGAAACTAGGATGCATGCAATTGTGTTGGAAGTGTCCTTGGTGCCTTGTGTGATGTAGACAATGTTACAGGGTCTGCATGTAAATGGGTTGCCTTACTATGAAAAAAAAATCACTCCCTAGATTAAGTATGGCTGTATATTTCTGCCTATTAATATTTGGAATTTTTTTTAGAAAGTATATTTTTGTATGCTCTGTTTTGTGACTTAAAAGTGTTACCTTTGTAGTCAAATTTCAAATAAGAATGTACATAATGTTACTGGAGCCAATTTGTTTGGTTATTAGCTCTTAATAGTTGTGGAAAATAAAATCACCTAATGCCGAACCACTAACTGAAGTTCAGATAATGAAAGGTTTATGACTATAGTGTAAATAAATACTTTTCAACAATATTTTTGCTGCAGGAATCATTTATGAAATACTTTCTGGGTGGGAATTAAACATTTAGTACCTGTGGAACTACTGAAAAACAGCACTAAGTACCAGTGGGTTAATGTGCTTAAAGTCAGGACCTTTAGGTTTGCTTTGCTTGCCTGTGGACACCAGCCCTTTCACTCCAAAGCAATCTCCATTCATAATCAAACACTAGCGTTCCGGGGATTTCCCCCATGCATTGGTGTAAAAGTGGGGAGGCGTTGTTTTGACTCATTGTTCCGTCCTCTTTAACAGCCTATAGCTTCTCTCTGCTCCTGAGTGGGCTCCGGAAAATAAATACTTACAAACAAGTGCCCACTCGGAGACTACACATTTGCAACCAACTGCTTTCAGAACTTTGACCAGGGCCTGGAACTCAGACGTGATGTGGCTTTGTGGAAAGTGCGGTGGCGTGGTCAAGCTGGAAATGACTTTCAGGTTCCAGGATTAGTCTCATGACCACAGAAAACTTTTTGAAAGCGCTATCGCCTCATCAGATCAAAAATGCTCTCAGACACTGCTGATGACAGCAGTAATGGGTTGCCAAAGGAATTACCCCAGGACTCATTTCTCTCATCTCCACTTCCCAGCTATTTGCCCTTATTCAGAAGGATCATTCATCTGCCATAGGTTTAGTGGATCTAGAGGTGACCATCAAAATATCTGGCTTGTTAGATATGACAGCTGACACCAGACTTAAAAAATTTCAAAGAATGGCAATCTGAATCAAGTAGGCAACTATAGTGCTCCATGCCATTGGATGACTGTTCACGAAAGAGGGTTCATTTTACTGGAAGCCTTTTGTAGTGATTTAAAAATAAATTTATCAAAATTTTTTTAAAAATCTACCTTCTATATAAAGCAAACAGATTTGTCTTTTGTGAAGTCATCTTTACTCTAGAAGGTGGACCTAAATCATTTAAGTTCATTCATTGCTTGGTACACAGAAAGTTGGAGTCCCCATTGTTCTCGTACATCTGACTGTCCCTTTATCTGCTTGTCCTTTGTTACTGTTAGACTCTCTTAGACTTGGCTAAAAATTGATGGCCTGTAATTCAGTCGAAGACAGTAGTTACTCCTGGAAACCACATTTTGTCCTTAATAGCACTACAACATGAAATCCAATTTGTGAAGGTAATTAACACTTTTCCTTGGTATCTCCTTTCTCCATCACTATTTCAAGGATGTAGAATACCTCTTTCTGGAACTACTAAATAGGGATTTCAAAATATGAGATACGTGACTGGTGATTTCCCATCAGATTTCTATTTCTCAGCTTATCAGTATATTATCATCCTTGTTTACCGAACTTTGATAGCATAAAACTGACACATTTTGATAATTCATGTTTTTTAAAAAATATTTCCCTAACAAGATTTCAATATATTAAAATATGATCAACTGTTTTGTACAGTATCTAATCTTGCCAAATTTTACTTTTAGACCATCTTTAATCAAGATTATCATATTATCATGTTTACAAAGCAATAGGCTACACATGAAAAGAAATAAGACTGAAGACATTTTGATGACAGGTAAACTGCTCACACAATCACTTTCACCTTTCTTGAGCTTTGTGAGGTAGCAACAGCACACATAAGAATACCACAACGGGTGCTTCCTCAGGCCAACCTTCTGGCTTTCATTCCTAGATTTCAACATGTTCAGCCAATATCTTTAATCAGGTTTTCCCCCGTTTAAAACATTCAGGCCACTTTTCAAAGTCATCTCATTTTTTCACTTTGTTCACAAAGTAAAGAGGCATGGAAACGTAAGTCAGCTCCTTCTAATCTGTCATTCAAGCTTCATGGAGTATTGTAACAGTTTCAGTTATTTCTATTACCTTTTATTAAAAAGTAGCTTCTAGAGAGAATTTCCTTAAAGATTCATATTATGAACAGGTCAAGTATTCGTGAGCCACGTTACCTAATTTCAACATCTGAACAGCTAATGAGATTAAGGTAAAACTGTTTCATATATCATTAAAAATTTGTTACAGTAACATTTTACTGGTTGAATAAATTAATTTTTTGAGAGGGGGAGATGGTCAACAAACAAGTGCCTGAAATGCTTCCAGTCTAAACTACAACTATTCAAATTCCACAGGAAATAAATTAAGGGAGGAAAATACTTAATTCCTCAGATTCTTTCATTTTAGGATGAAAATAATTTGTTTTCTTGTAATAGCTTATTTTCTTTAGGTAAAATACAGCTCTTTTCTGCTACAGCAAAATAGTATGATTAAACATTGTTTCAGATGTGTTTCCAGCCAACTGGTTTCAAAGATCACTATCAAGCAAGTAAACTAAATTTAAGTTTCTACTATTTCTTGGACTTCTGAAATCTGTCGGCCACCAGTTTTTAGTATAACGTAATCTTATAGACAATGAACCCTTAATAGTAATCAAAATAAGTAGCATGTAAAGGTTTTCCTTCTCCATTTTGCAATAATCAAGATTTATCACTAAAAATTTAAAACATACCTCATGCATTTATTTTCTAGAAAAACACTGATTTTAATCTGGAAATGAAAATATCCTTAGATTTGAAGATCCCATATAATTAGCGAATGACTCATTTGATAGATGCCTCAGTGCAACGGATGTGACCAGTGTTCAATTTCTATCTGTAACCTTAAGTTTTGAATTTTGACCTGCAGTTACAGGGGTCACTGCTTTCAGGGTAGAGTTGAATAGCAATGCGCAAAGGTTTGAATTACAGATATATTGCTTTTTCCTTGGGCAGTAGAACTAAAGCACAGGATTGAGAATCAAGAGAGGGTGATGATAGCATTCTCCCAAGATGGCAAGACTAAGTCAACTACAAGGAAACAATAAAAGGGAATAAAATGTGTGCATTCTGAGAGCACTTAAGGGACATTAGTGGTAAGCACAGAAAATTCACTCGTGTTGATAAAACACACTATCATTTTTATTAATAAGTGGCAGTAAGTGTAAACCCATCAAATCAGGGTTAGTAAAAAATTCTCAAAATCCTAGCTAGGTACACAATGTTTTGTATTCATATAAGTGGTTACTGTCATATTTTAAATCTTCAGAAGTATTTAGACATAATCTCTCATTCACAAGAAGCAATTACTGCATTTAATTATTCTACAGGAAAAAAGTTAAGCAATTAATATCATTGTGCTCACTAGTTTTTCCTAGGGGAAGATAATTTTTATCCCAGTTGCTATTAAAACAATCTATATTGGAAGACCATGTGGAAACACAGTGGCAGCATGTGAAATCAGTTTTGACTAAGTTTAGGCATAGAAGTGCAAGATTTTTTTCAGCATCACATTTTCTTTGCTCTGAGCATATTCTGTTTGTAGTGGCTTATTCAAACAAGTTGCATTGCGTTTTCACCATTAATTTACTCACAATTAGTGAACCAAAAGTTGTACTGCTCTTATTAAAACTAAACCAGAAAGAGATCATATTGCTGTTTTGGCCTGGAGTGATTTTGAAAAGCACCTTAAGTTTCTTTCTTACAAACTGCTTATAGTCGAGAACTTCAACACTTTTCTTTGTAATTAAATCTTTCATAATTCTTTATTACTGTCTTATTTCCAGGAAACGTACTCTAGGCTGCAACGTAACATATACATTACTGTCAACAATCTTTTATGTTAATCAACTTTTTGCTACAATTCAAACAGGTAAGTATGTGACTGAATCACACATTTATTATCATGCTATGAATAAAGTTTTAATTTGTGAAGTTTTCTAAGAAAATCATCATTTGCATACCTAGAATTTATTTCAAACTGAAAGGGCTGAAGAGCTGCTTTAGATTGCCCTCAAGGCCTTTTAAACCACACTACCAGGAGAAACAACAATAAGGTAATTTAAGCAACTTTGGAGGAAATGTTTGGTATTATGCCTTTATCAGGTTTTATAACAGGTTCTTAGTGGTATGTGGTATCTGTCAAATCTTACCTGTTTTTTTAAAAAAAATCACTCAAGAATTTGCCTTTTCATACCACTTTAAAAACTGGAAACAAATAATCCTTCACTCTGGGTCTCTGTAACCTAGTGTGCAACAAGAGGGAAAGGCACATATTGTTCCCCTACAGGGGCAACACACACTTTCCACCAACAGCAGTAAATCCCTTTATTACAGATATTAGAACACTATTGCCACATGGGCAAGTCAATCAAGAGGGCTTAGACAACAGCTGGACAAATTTTAATGTGTTTATTTCTACAGTTTGTTTTTATGAAAAGTTTTGTGAAAAATGAATCCTATAAATAGTAAAAAGGGGGAAACAGTGTTCCATGGCCTGAAGCAAATGGTGCTAAAATATTTGTAAATAAGGTAAAGTTGCTCTGTCTACTAAAAGAACAAAAATAAAATTACAGATAGCACATCTGTTCATATCAAGAGTCAGGAGTGGGAAATATTTAATCCCACGTTTTGGTGCCCTAAAATTGCTAGTAATATACTTATTTATTATTTCTCCAGGCTAGATCATCTATTATTTGGTAAGTCTATTATTTGAGGGCTGAGACAATACTGCCAGCTTAGCCCTACAGAACAGTAGAGTTCCCAGAGAAAGTGAAACAGTCATCAACACAATATCTGTCTCTACTTTTACAGGAAGGTATTGGAAGCAAATAGGGGTGTGGGATTCAACAGTCAGCTAAAGGTGTTTTACATTCAGTTGTTTGGAAGCATAACAGACTCAGGTCCACTGAATCTTCTGGTTAGGAAACACAGGCTCACCCTAACATCTCTTAAAGTACATGGAGACAAAAAAAAAAGTCACTTGAGGATAACATGGTCTTTGCATTTAAGGTGAATCTGCAACCAGAGATCTGCTCAACTCACAGATCTGGGGATTCAAGGGGGAAGATGAGCTCTAAGTGCAGGCGAATTTCTTAGTAGATGCTGCCTGAGTAAGCCAGATGTGGCTACTGGGAAAGAAGAAGAAAGAAAATAAATCTTGTACTTGACATGCACAGTTGTTTTGAGGGTGATACCAGGACTCTGAAAAGACCATTCACTTTTCACAGGGAATTAATTCGGCAAGACAACTCACTTTAAAGAAGCTCATCTCTTGAAACTTAGTTTGTACCAATGACTTGAACTAAAAACAATTCAAATCACTGGGTCATGCACAGTCAATAAGTTAAAACTATAAGGAGCAAAAGGTCGCAAGGGCAACAGTGGAAAACAAATCCTATTTACTAAAGGGGTGGAGTTAAAACCATATAGTATATTTGTACAGAACGGGTTACAAAGGAAGAATATTTTCATTATGGCTCTAGGATGGAAGCGCTTCAGACTCCCCTGCCCCACTACCACAAATCCAAAGCCCTACTGGCAATGACAGTACCAGGAAACCTAGCCTCCCACCCACTCCGCCCCCAAAACCCTGTGGGGTGGCTGTGATCCAGTGCTTCCCAAGTTGCAGAGGAAGCGGCTGCTGCTCGCTCCAGTAGATCCAACACCCAGGTTAGGGGGCAGAGAGAGAGAGAGAGAGGGAAGAGAGCGAGCCCTTGTTGGGGGTCAGGGGCAGACAGGCTGATCCCAGCTGAGCAAGTCTTCTGCCCAACGCTCCGGGCCAGGGGTGGGGGGCGCCGGCCGCTTCAAGGGAAGACCTTGGGACCTGGATAGGGTTCTCCCTCGCACCAGAAGTCATCGGCCTGCGGGGTCTCCAGGAGCCACACCTCTCGGGGCAGGTCACAGGCCGAGCCACAGGCCTCCCTGGGCCTGACAGGTTCCAGCACCCGGTAATAGTGGCAGTCCCGGCCGTCGTCTGGGTCGTAGGGCGGGGCCAGGATGTCTAGGAAGGCAGCGGGTCCATCCACAGCGTCTATCTGGTGCAGGTTGTCCCGGTGCGGGGTGAGGAGGCAGGGGCCGCTTGCCTCTGTGTACTCGGCCCGGGAGCGCAGAACTCCGGGACGCACTGCCTCCCGCTCTCGGGCCTGCAGCGGTGGCTCGAACTGCTGCTCTGGCGGCAGGGCCCGCGGTCGTTGCCCGCCACCCGCCTCCAGTTTGTCCATGCAGCTGATGCGCACGGTGCCGTAGAGTACCTTGAGCATACCGTGCATGCCGGGGTGGTCGTGCAGCGGGATGGAGGTGCCGCTTTTGAGCAGGAACACGCCGAGGCTGAAGCCGTCCGTCTCGTAGATGTGCATGTAGGTGACGGGAGGCAGGTTGGGCGACAGCGGCTGCAGCGTGGCCTTCCGCGGGGCGATGTTGAGGTCCTCGGCGCGGACCTGGGTCAGCAGGCTCTTCAGCTTGCTCAGGTTTTCGGGGAAGCCAGGCGGCATCGGCGCTTCGGGGCCAGACGCCGCCCCAACGTCGGAAGCGCTGCGGCCGCCCCCGCTGCCCCGGAAGGTGAGGCACGCCTGGCGGGCGATCCGTTGGATCAGGGAAGCCATGTTGTCTCGGGGCATGCTCGGCAGGTCCACCGCGTGCCGGGGTCGACCCCCTCCTTTCCTCCGTCCCTTGCGGTCTCCGGCGGCCGCCACGGTTGCTAACGGCTCCGGCGGAGGCGGGAGGCCCCGCAACTACCGGCCCGTCCGGCGCGCGGCGCCGCGGCCGCCGCCAACCTCGTCAGTCACGCGCCCGCAACGGCCCGGCGCGCTTCCCTCGCACTCCCTCCCAGCGCGCACGCGTAGGGCAGACACCCAGCACTCACGCTCCGGCAGCAGGTACCTGCTGCGCGAATGAGCCAGGCTTTCCTCTACGCCCTGCGCTCCATTCATGAGGTCCACACCTACGACGGAGGCCGGATGCTCCGGGAGATCCGCAGAGCATGCCGGGAGTTGTAGTCCTCTCTTCCTCCTGAGGCTCTGAGTTTGTTTTGTCGATCGGAAAAGAGCAGAACCATCACACCTGGTAGACATAAAGCGACCCTTCCCACGGTTTTAAGGTGTTTTCTTGTTTGAAAAGAGTTGATCGGGGGAGAAAAAGGAGTAGTCCCTTAACTACAACTCCCGGCATCCCTAGCGGACTGGGTGACGCACTTCCGGCAGCTGGCCGGGGCAGTCGTGGAGGCTGTTGGCCTCCCGTAAGGAACGGGGCAAGAGTGTCGTTAACCTTCTGGTGTCTCTCAGGCCTGGTCAGCCATCCAAGGTCGCCTTGCTTTGCCCTTGCCCCTGAGAAGGAGCTCTTAAGTGAACCTTAGCTCCTCATAGTCGCCTAGGCGGCACTGTGCATCTACTGCTGGGATTGCCTGAGGGCGCTTTCGTAATGTTCTAAGTTTCTTAGGAGGTCAGGGGGTCGAGTCTGTCCCTGGTGACCACCACGGTTACTCAGCACAGCCGGGCCCAGCTGTTGTTTGCATCAGGGTCTGCTGCTGCTGCTCTTCTGGTTACAGAGCACGATAATTTGTTTTGAAGAGAGGATTCGAGGGGCTCTTTGTCCGTGATCATGAATTCTGTATACCACTGGTTATCACGCCTTGGTTTGCGTGACAAGCATGTGTTTAGGGAGAAGAGGGTGCCTTTTTTTTTTTTTAATAAGTGCCATATCCGGTTGGATATTCACTAGGTGATTCTGAGACACTCTAAAAGAAACAGTGGTGTGCAACAATCCTGCAGGCCCTTGTGAAGTTACACAGGTGGTCCCCGTGGACCTTTGACAGTAGATGATGACGGGAAAAAACAAACAAACAAAAAACAAGGCAGTAGATGCCATAACTTAAAATTTAACCCTGAGTTTATAGCTCGCTTGGGCTTTCGAAACTAAACATGGGGGGACTGGAGCGGTGGCTCAGCGGTTTCGGCGCTTGCCTGGCAAGTGCGAGGACCCGGGTTCAAACCCCAGCACCACGCACACAACTAAGTGCTGGAGCAACGAAGGCCATGTGAAAAACTAAATAAAGTTGTTTCTCTCTTTCTCTGTCTCTCTCACTGTCCCTCTCTCTTTAAAAAGAACAAAACAAAACTAAACATGGATTTCTTGTACATTTGGTAATTGACGTGGCTCAGTAGATCCTCTCCAGTTAAAATACGCATTTTTTTAAAAAGTGGGTTACATAACCTACCTAATGCGTACTCACTATATTCCAGGCATCGTGTTAAGTGCGTTATGTAATGAATGTTATATTGTTTAATACCCACCAAAACTCTTAGGAGGTGGGCATTATTATTACCAACTTGGAGAGGAGGGAATAAGTTCCGCAAGGCTAGGGGGCAGTAATTGGCAAAGCATGTATAGTGGAGCAGAAATAAGTACAATTTTACCAAAAACTCAGCTTGAATTGGTGTAAAAAGCACCAAATGGGAGTCAGGATATTGTTTTGTTTTGTTTTTTTTCCAGCTTACTGTGTCACAAGTTGTGTGCCTTTAGGCACCCAGGTCCTTAATTTATTCATTTGTGGAATGTTGGTTTTAGGATAAGAGTAGTTCTGAACCTTAGTCATTCATCAGAAGCTCCTGCAGAGCTTTAAAAAAAAAATCTTACCCCAGAGATTTTGATTCAGAAGGACTGGAGTGAAGGACAGAAGTTTTAAAATGCTACTCTATACAATTCTTGATTATCAATTTTTAAAATGTTCTCCTGTGTAATTCTTGATTAGCAGCTTAGTTTGGGAACTACTACTAGATCTGCAAATAGTAAAGCAGCTTTGAATATTAGGTGATTCTGATTAAGATCGTAATTTTTTTTTTAAGAGAGAGGGACAGTGAGAGGAAGAGAGAGAAAATCAATTTTATTTAGTTTTTCACATGGCTTTCATTGCTCCAACACTTAGTTGTGTATGTGGTGCTGGGTTTCAAACCCAAGTCCTCACACATGCCAGGCAAGTGCTGTAACTGCTGAGCCACTGCTCCAGCCCCAAGCAGGTAATTGTTTATAAAAGGATTCTCAAGATTAATTCTTTTTCGGAAATTGCCATGCCATTGTAAAATTATTTAAAAATACTGCCAAAGTTCACCATGTAAGAAAATGCCATGAAGTCTCTAAAGTGAGAAATATTTAAGAGAAGTATTAATTTATTTATAAATACAGATTTTATTTGTATTAAGATATAATTGGTGGGAGGTATAGATTCTGTAGAACAGACTTCAGAAACATACACTTCTGTTTGATTTCCAAATCCCTTGCTTTGTACTAATTATCTTCACTTACTTAAAATAAACAGTATCGCTCATTAAAAATTGGAATAATATGATGTCTGTGAATCACTGATGATACCACCTAATAGCTGCCATATTATGGTAGCTATTATTATATTATAAAATGATTAAAAGTTGGTACTTAGAGACCAGTGGATTTAAATATTATTCAGCAAATACTAAGTTGGAATTCTACTTGTCTTGAGAATCAGCTTCAGGCTAGAGATTTTAAAAGATTTTTATTGCTTAAGCCATCCACCTGGAAATACCTTCCCTTAGGTCTTTGCTATCCATCTTTTGGCCCAAGAGTTCAAAATTCCCAAAGACTACCTATATAAGAAACACCTGAGTATGTTTGTACAAAGTGCAGATTCCCAAATTATGTTGAAATTTTCTACATCTGAACTTTTTGCACATTGGAGTTTTTAAGAACCACTGAATGACCACAGAGCATGTGGTACTTTTTTAGACCACAGACTACCTCCATAATTCCTTTTGATACTGCCCTTTGGAGCTGCACTAATGAATGCTATTGGCCCTATGGGCTTTTGCCCTTAAGAAGCTCTTTGCGTGGCTTTCTGCTTTACTGCCAGTAGCATAGGCTGAGTCGGTTTCTATTATCCTTAATATTCTTTTTTATGCTCTTTATTTTGTGTTGCTCAGTGTTGCTGTAAACAATGAAAACCAAAAGAAGTTTGAAAAAGGGAACAGACAATAAAAGAGAAGTAATTTTGAGTAAATGATAGGGAAATACATGGCAGAAAAATGTTTGGGGTAAATGGGATCTATCATCTAATAAATAACAAATATCCACTGGGTGCCAGATATTGTTCTGGGGATTCAGCAAGGAACAAAGCAAACAAGATTTGAATTCCCAACGTATTTGCCTGAAAGTTGTATGTACATATTTGGAGGTGGGGATGTTGTATGTACATGTTTGGAGGTGTTTTGAATGTGACCTCAAAAGCTCATGCATTGGAAATATAAACCCCATATACATACGTTGATGGTATTTGGAGTTGGGGCCTTTGGGAGGTACTTTGGGTTAGAAGAAGTCATGAGGACAGGGTCCCCATGATGATATTAGTGGCTTTATAAGAAGGGGAAGACAGACTTGAGTTTATATGCTCCCCCATCCCACCATGTGATTCCTTCAGCCATGTTATGATGCAACAAGAAGGCTCTTGCCAGATTCAGCACCAGGCTTTTGGACTTCCCAGCCTCCAGAACTGTAAGCAATAAAATGCTGTTCTTTATAAATGAGCCAGTCCCAGGTATTATGATAGCAGCATAAAATGGACTAAGACAGGGTGTTGCACGGTACAAATAAAAAAACAACATGATTTCAGATACAGGCAACATGAAAGACAATAAAGTAGAGTAATAGAAGGCTGTGATTTGTGCCTGGTGGGATGTTACTTTAAACTGAATTATCAGGAGTGACCAGAAGATAACATTTAAGCAGCTTCTGAATATCAAGAAGTTAGCCATTAAAAAAAAAATCCAGGGTTAGAGCATACCAGGATCAAGAAACAGCATCAAGATTGTTAAATGAGATATGAGATACTGTGGCAGTGACCAATTAGGAAGGAACTTGGTTCCTACCAAGTAGAAGCGGGAAATGAAGCCCTTTAGGGTTAGACTAATGACTGAGAGTTCCTGAGGAAGATGAGGTTGAAGATGTAGCATAGGGCCAGATTATGTATACTTTGTAGGCTATGAGAGGGGGTTTTAGGGAGTTGTAGGCTCTGTAGGGGGTTGGATTTTATTGTAAGCGCAGTGAGAAACCTTTGGAGAGCTTTTTGTAGGGGAGTGACTTGATCTGTTTTACATTTTAAGAGATTGGTGGTGGGGCAAATGTAACAGTAGAGAAACCCAACTGGAAGCAGTAATCCAGAGGAAAGTCAAAAGAACTAATATATAGATTAGGAATTTGTTTGGTAGGTACAACTGACAGGGATTGCTGATGAACTTTTGCTTCAACTGTCTAATTTGAAATATATTCTCTTCACACTTTGTCTTTAACGAGTTGACAACTCTGTCCTGATAGGTAAGGCTGATAAAGTTTAAATCCCACCTCCTGCCCACGTCCGTTAAATTTAGGAATGGGGGAAGCACTCAAAGGCATGAATAAAGCTGAGGTTCTTTTTTCTTCTTTACAGTTGCTTAATTAATCAGGAAAGGAGAATTGGAATCCCCCTGCCCTAGTCTATATCTGTTTAACTCCTACCTGCTCATTTATAGGATCTCTTTATTCTTTAGGAAGTAGGCTTATTCTTTTGTCTTTCATCCTTCTCCTCCTACCCTCTACTTTATAAGGACTAATTTTCCTTAATTCACAAGATTATTACCTCCTCATTCTTACTCACATATTTCTTTACAATCCATTTTTTCATATCTTTTGGACACACAGGGATCCAATGGAATGAGTCCAAAAGTATTGATATTCTTAGGTGCTTAGAGTTCTTAGCCTGCAGTTTTGTTTTGTTCTTGTTTATAAAGTGGGGTGGAAAGGTTTTTTTCCCTTGTAGTCTTTGCCACTTTACTCCTATAGTTGCTTTTTCTCTGATTATAAATTGATAAAAATTTTCCTGTTTTTAGACTAACTTATACTTTTTTGTAATATTTTGGGTTCATATTATGACTTTCAGATTTTAACAAATGTTAGCCTGTAGTTCTCATCCCATATCGTGAATGAATATCAAATTGGAAGAAAAAGAAATAACTGCAAAGTCAGAAAACCTGGTGGCCTGACTTTGCCACTGTGTTATCGAGCAAGTCACTGACCTCGCTAGATGTCAGTTTCTTTATGGTAGTGGCAGATGATCTATAAGATTCCTTCCAGTATCTCATTAACTCAACATGGAAACAATGATAAGGGTTATTCAGACAAAGCTAAACATGTATATTTTCTTTTATTTAACCTATTTAAAGTTATTACACCATAACCCTTTTAGCTCAGTCTATTTCTACTAAGATCTTATCAAGTATCTCTGCATCTCTATTCTATTCAACTTTTTTTTTTTTAAGAGAGAGGGACAGTGAGAGAGAGAGACAGAGAAAGGGAGAAACAACTTTATTTAGTTTTTCACATGGCCTTAGTTGCTCCAACACTTAGTTGTGTACTTGGTGCTGGGGTTTGAACCTGGGTCCTCGCACTTGCCAGGCAAGCGCCGAAACCGCTGAGCCACCACTCCAGCCCCGATTCTATTTAACTATGTATGCTGTCAGAATGCATATCACTGTAGTGTATGGGCTTTTCAGTTTAATATTCTAAACAATGATTTTTAGTGCTATGGTCAGACTTTAGGTGTAGATATTGCAGCTAAATGCCTAATACATTGCAGAAGTTGCGTTGTATGATGTACACTGTAGACATCATTTTCTAACTGTAATTCTATAGAAGTGCCTGTAGGGTTGGGATGTAGATAGACTTAAGCTTATTCTCTTTATCCTCTTCCTTGCCAGGGTCTTATTTCAGGCAATGGAAGATAAGGGAGAAAGGAATTAAAAATTAGGAGAAATTTTAGAGGGCAGTTGAGTGGGAAAAAAAGAGAGAGGTGTGGCATTCATGAATTTTTGGGAGGAGAAGCTTTTGTTTTGCCCAGCCTGAAGCATTGCCAAAGGCCAGAAATTACCATTTTTAGAGTAGATTTAAGACTATAACTAATTTGATATTGGAGAGTTTTTATTTTGTCCTTTAAGCAATATGATTATTTTGATACCCCAAATAGTCATAAACTGTAAATTAAATTCCAACATACTTCACCTCTCTTAATTAACTCCCCACCCCAATTTCATGTGTCTTGTTTTTCTTTCCTTTTTTTGTTTTTTTCCTCCTAAGAAGACATCAGCTATCTCCACCTCCTCCGCTTTCCCATCTGTCTTTTTCCTCCTGGCTGAAAGAGAGATTTTTACTTTATATTTATTTTAATTAATGGATTTTAAACACAAGTGGTGAAACAGTTGATGTTCAGCTTCAAAAGGCAGTGAAAGGGAAAAATTATCTTCCTTAAGTTGCCAGAACAGAACTGTGTGTTTGTTGCAGGTGCCTGCCTGAAAAATGAGTGCGAAAGGGGCAGGCTAGGATTCCAGAGTTCTCTGGTCTTTCAGGATAGATGCTGTATTCCAGGATCAAGGGAAGTGAAGGGAGATTGGGAGAAACTTTTGGGAAGGAGATTGTACTTTCTCCGGAGATGCCCTTCTCAAAAGATGTTTAGTAAATACTGCCTTATGGTCATGGACCAGGAATAAGCATCAAATTTCCTAACAGCAAGTTAGTAGGATGCAACTTAATTTTCTGAACACTCTGATTAATAAAATCCACTATAAACTTATCAACTTTTTCTCTTTAGTTGGATTAAGCAGGGAAAAAAAACTTTAAAAAAATTTGCTGCCTTGAGAATTCACCTTAAAATGTATCCTAGTGCATTTGACTAACGAAATAAATATATCATTACACATCTTTTCTTGAAGAGGTGAAATGCTACTAAACAAAGCCTTTAAAAAAAAAGAAAAAATAACATTGTCCACATAGATGCTCTGTTGTATCAGAGAAAGCGTGAGAACTGACAGTCCGATCTGAAAGTGGAGCAGTAGGGACAAATGGAAGAATATCGGCCTGAGTGGACACCAGTGCCACCCCTGGTCCTAGCCACCAGCTAGCTGTGTGACTTTGGTCAAGTCATTTCACTTCTTAGAACCTCAGTTCCCTTCTTTATAAAGTGAATAGTTCAGTCTGAATGATTTGCCACTTTCCTTCCAGCTTCTTAAAACAAGCCTGAAATTAAAAATTGCAATTATGTGAAATTAAGTAATGTAATTTCATACTGTGAACTACTGCAGGCCATCATAAAAGACAGTTTTAAAGTGTATTTTTTAAAAAGAACACATGAAAAGAACACTCAGTAACATGCAGACAACGATATTTGATTTCTCTTTTGTGTCTGTTTTTCCTTTTAAAAGTAGATTATATTGACTTTTTCTGAATATAGATCATTGAGTAAAATGAGCAGGTGTTCTTGTTTAAAATGTCTGCCATTATTCTTAGTTTTCATAGTGTGTTTTTTAAAGCAAGAACTTTTTTCCTTGTTAGCATAACTTATCATGCAGTAAAAGTGCCATGTATTGCTATTGGGAAAAGCAAAACATGTCTTGAGTTAAGTACATGTTTCAACAGGACATGCTGAGGTAATTGACAACCAGCATCACGGTGCCTAGAAATTCCTCTAAGGAAGCAGAGCTTTCGTTTAATTAGATAATTAGCCCTGGTCAGCCTATAATGAATGCACAGGCAATTAGCAATGAATTTGGACTGCTAACGCCTGGTTTTCCTCTTTTGTGTTCTTTTGCCGTCATTAACAACTCTAACTACCGACCAATTTATATCTTCACACTAACAATCAACTTTATTGTCATCAAACTCTTTGCTAGGGATAAAGCAATGAGACCTGATGTTGGTTGCACAACATTAAGTGATTATGTTAAGTAATGCCATTTATTTGCCTAGCTGTCCTGCTGCTATATTATGTCAAACAAATAGGGCTTTTAGAAGCAGTGCACACTCCATGATTTTGATGATTGCTTTATTTGTCAAACCCAATCAACTAGCAAGGGATGTACCTCAATTTGTAGTTCTTTCTCAGTAGCTTTCAGGAGTCTTGAATAAAAGAAAACAGTCCCATTACCAAAAGCAAAGCCCTCAAAAAATAGACTTTCTTTGTGTCTATTTCTTATGTTTGGGAATCTTCAGGTGAGTTTTAATAAGGGAAAACTGCAGTGTTGTTCCCTGTGTGGGAAGAGTTTCCAGTCTTAGGGATGATAGAGGAATCCATCATTGCTCTTCCTCACTTGATTCCAGTACCAGCCTTTCCCATCCATCTAGAGTTTCCTAGGGGAAAGGCAGAAGAGAAAGGGAAGAAGAGAGGGAGCAATAAAGGCAGAAAAGAGCTTTCAGAAGTGGAAGTGCAGAGGAGTTACCAAGGAGGTGTGGGTCATGTTCCTAAGACTTTGTAAGCACTGACATCATGAAGGCATTTAGGTTGCTCTGGTTCTAGGTGTGTGAACTGAAGCCCTTCATCATATTTCAATCAGAAATGGATTTTGAAAAATGGACAATTTAAGTTTCTACAGGCAGTTTATACCCTGACAAAGAGATATCACTTGCAGTCTCAGAAGCCAGTCAGATGCCACTAGTCCTTAATATACAGATTGTTCTGATATAAACTGTTCTACTTATTAATAGACTAATTGGATTTGGAAGATTAAATGTTAGAAAATTAGTCAGTCAACTAATAGCAGTTTAGGACTTAATTAAAGAAATGTATTGCTTACTATTTAAGCAGAATTAAAATGTATATATAAACAGAATTTTTCTCCTGATTGGAAAATGAACATTGGCTTATAATTTCTTATCTTGAGACTTCCCATCTGGCTGGTCTTGGAGATATTTTTCTTTACTTTTCTTCCACCAGCAATGCAATAACTAGCAATTAGAGTTTCAGAAATGCCAATTTTAATCATAACTTCCATTTCCAAAATAGAAAAGCTTACACGAACTATAAAAAGCCTCTTCATTTTATTCAATTGACTGTTTTGAAAAGTAATTTAAATAATTCAGAATCAAACTCAAGATATCCAAGAAATGTTAAGAAAATAGTACAAAACTTTGTAAATAATGGTCATTTTTACTTTTAAGGTGGGCACAATAATTTCATGGCATTGATGTTTATATCAACCAAATATAAACTTTATTTCACAAAGAGTAGGGCTCTCAACTGTGCCACTATTGTCATTTTGGATTGGCTAATTCTTTGTTGGGGGTGTGTGTGTCCTGTGCATTGTAGAATGTTCAGCAACACCCCTGACTTCTATCCACTAGGTAACAGTAGTACCAATTCCCCCACCTCTCCCTGGGGATATTTATGCTTAATATCCAGGAGATATTTGTGCAGTGCCCCTAGGCTGGGAAGGAAAATCTCCTCTGGTTGAGAATCAGTGATATAGAATAAGACCTTGGCAATTACAACATTAAAAAAGTAGAATGTGTTGAATTTGGATGTCTAGATAGTTTTTACTAAGTAGATCATACAATCAGAAAGTTGGTAAACTCCACTTTGGTGTGATTTGGGAGATACTGGGAAAACAGTCCTGTTTTCAAATTCTGATTGAGCAAAATGGCCTGCATTAGTGCTGAAAGTTTCCACTCTTTGAAATTTTTATTTCCGAAAGAAGCATTCTTTTACACTAAAAACAACACTTCAGTTTTCAGTTAAAAACCAAGGTAAAATTAATATAACTTTATCATAACTTTCTAATTATGATAAAGACATTTAGGAACAGGACCCAGGAAAAATGGGTGGTGGGAAGACGAGCTGGTGGGTAAAATGGGAAGCAAGCACTCTGTGCGAGAAAAGGAATGATAACCAGGAGGTGGAAATTGCTAAAGAGACTGGTTTTAATGGGTTAGCCCAGGTTGCTCTTCTATGTTTAATTTTTTTTTTTTGCTAATTTTTGCATCTTTAAAGTAATAAAATGTTGGGTATGGTGGTGTGCCTGTAACACCTGCTCCTTGGGAAGCTAGAACTAGAGGATTCCTTGAGCTCAGAGCTTAGAGGCCAGCCTGTGCAACAGAGCATGACCTGTCTCCAAAAAAAAAAAAACCAAAGTAGTGAAGAAGCAACCAAGATGTCCTTCAGAGGCAAATAAACAAATTGTGGTGTGTCCAGATAATGTAATATTTTTCAGCACTAAAAAGAAATGAGCTATCCAGACACAAATGATTTGAAAGAAATTTACTGCATGGTACTAAGTGACAGAATCCAATTTGAAAAGACTGCATGCTATATGATCCCAATTCTGTGATGTTCTGGAGAAAGAAGCACAACTATGGAGACATAGAAAGGTCAGTGTCTGCCATGAGTTAGGGGAGTGAGGGGATGAAGAAGTGGAGCACAGAGGATTCTTAGGGCAGTGGGGACATGTCATATATATTTGTCCAAATCCATAGATGTACAACACCAAGAGTGAACTCTAGTGTAAAGTATGAACTTTGGGTGATAATGATGTGTCAGTGTAGATTTATTAGTTGTAAAAAAATGTACCACTCCAGTGGAGAGGGTACTTATAGTAGGGGAGGCTATGCTTGTGTGGGGGAAGAAGATATGGGAAATCTCCGTACCTTCCACTGTTTTGCTGTAACCCTAAAACAGCTCGAAAAAGAAAAAAGTCCAGTAAAAAAATAAGGCAATGAAGACTATGTGGATGGGTTAGTAGTTTTTTTTTTTTTCTTAAATACACTTTCTTTCCCATTCCACACTGGGTATCCCAAATTAATTTTGTTAAGGAAAATAAAACCTAAAAAGTCTGAGAAGTATTGCTTGACTAGACGTAAACCTGCCATCCATGCTAACAGAGGAGAGCTGAGAGCTGTGGGGCCTGCGTCTCCTCAGTTCTTATCTAATAATTAGTGACTGGAAATTTCAGACCTAGAAAATGGCCATCTGGCCCTTCTGGCACCATATAGTAGATACCATGAAGGGTTTCTCTGCTTGTAGAATACGTGACCTCATATGAGTAGATGTTCAGGCTGATAATTATACAACCTGAAAAAGCAATGAAACAACACCTTGGAAGCACCTCTGACCCTGTCTGCAGACACCAGCCATGTACAAAGAGAACAAAGCACTTTCACCCATGTGTCACTGACTAAGGGATGAATCTTATGAGATACAGGCAAAGGGTCCTGGGACTAAGCTGCCTCTGCCACGTCCTCTGCTGCTACTTTTGCCTTTTGGGTCCCACAGGGAAGCCAGGCCCTCTCTTGGGCCCCTCTCAGATGGTCTGAAAAGACTGCTTCCAGAGTGGCCAGCAGCGGGTGGGACAGCCAAGTGTAGCCATTACAACTTCGATTTTCCGAGAGACTTTGCAGTTAGAGGGGATTATCTAATTAGTCCTTATTCTGCCCTTAAAGGAGAATTAGGTGAAGTGCCAAGAAGTATCATCATGGAAATGAACACTTTCATCATCAGAAGACCTTGGAAACCCAGGTGTCAGTTGCCACAGTCATTTTTTCCTAAAGAATAGGAGGGAAGGGACTCGGGATATAGCTCAGTGATGGAATGCTTGCTATTATTGCCGAATGAAGTTCTCTCCTCAAGAAAATATGCTTTAAAAATCAATTAAAACCAAGAAAATCTGTTAGCTCTGAACTGAGAATTTTCCACATTGATTTGGTTATTCATTCATTGAACAAAACGTGTGTTAAACACTCTCTCCATGTATTAGGTAGGTGATACCTGTAGGTAAAGATACAGTATAGACAAGCAGGATTTCTGTTTGCATGGAATTTACATTCTCCAGGAGAGGGGCCAGACAACAGAAGGAAACACAGGGGCAAGAGAACTACAGACAATCCTTAGTACAGGGATGAAAGTCCGAGTAACATGATAGTAGCTAGGTGATTCCTTTAGTCTAAAACATCAGAGGGGTCTTCTCTCTGACTGTAGCATTTGAGCTGATCCTGAAAAACGAAGAGGTAGCTATTCTAGGATCTGGGCAGAACATTCCTGGCAGAGGCTCTAAGGCCGTGGTAGCTTGAATAAATTAGTTTGGAATACACCTTTCAATATATGCTGGACAATCTTAACCTTTTGTTGCTAGTTCATACCTCCTCTCCACCTATCCATCTTCTCCTGGTGTTATGCTTTTTTTTTTTGTACCAAGGATCGAACCCAGGTGTGCTTAACCTCTGAGCCACATCCTTTGTCCTTTTTACATTTTATTTTGAGACAGAGTCTCACTAAGTTGCTGGGGTTGACGTTGAACTCGTGATCCTCCTACCCCAGCCTCCTGAGTTGCTGGGATTACAGGTGTGCACCACCACGCTTGACTCCTGGTGTCATTCTTTTGCTGTTTATTCCCTCAGTAGATCACTCCCAAGAACATTCCCTCCTTTCCTGTTGCTGCATGCTGGGGGAACCAAAGAAAGTCCAGATAGACAAATTCGTTGTTCGTTACTCTCAATTTGCACCCTCCAAATGTAGAGATGGGGCGGCAGAGAGGAAGCTGTGGGCTCTTGGAGGGCTAATTCATGAAGCCCTGACTCTTTCCCCCTTGCCTGAATTTTAAAGTTCATCACTCAGGAATGGATCCAGATGCTTGAAGCTGACGTCTTCCTCCTCATTCTTCCCCATCTCTCACACCAGTTCCTTTAACTCACAACTTTCCTTTCTCAGTCTTTAAGCACAGCGCCCTGGCTCTGGGTCTGCCAACCAGCTGGTCAGTAGTTATGGTGTGCAGACCTCTGCAGCTGCTCTCCCTCTTCATCACACCGTGCACTTGGGTGACCAGGAGCAATGGCATTGAGTGGACATGGGATCTCTTCAGCATTTTCTCCTCCATCTGTATGGATGATCTCAGGAATCTCATTTTTTTTTAAACTATAGAAAGTGAACAAATTTGTTCCAAAATTTACTGGCATTTTCCAGGGAGATGTTTAATTTACTCAAAATTTCAAGGCTTTTGGTATTATGATAAACATCTAGACATTGCCTGCAAAAAAAAAAAAAAATAGATTTCCTCAGTGTTCCAGAAAAACATACACAAGCCTTGGGCTTGGTTCAGATGGCGGGGTAGGATCTCTGGTACCCCTGAATCAGCTTCTGATGGTGCCACCAGCATGAAAGAGGAAATCAAGCAAGTATGTATATGTGTGTTAGGGAAGAGAAATGATCTTTTATTGTTCAAATAGTATCTAGTCACTATTTCACAACTGAAAATTCCCCTCCTTTCCACACCTACCAGCCAAGCTTCTATTTAACATAAAAGATAAAATAGTTCAACTCTCTGGGGACATCGGGGCTTCCCCAGTGCCGCAGGGTAGGAGGTGCCTTTTAATACCTCAAGCCTGGGGAAACCCCGCTCTGAGCAAAGGGCCAGTTTTTGAGCCAGCAGTTCATTAAGGAGATTCAGAATTTAAGGAGCCACAAAGAGATAATTACAGGAAGGACACAAATAATGGAGCACAATATTTGATGCTCATGCTCTGACCAAGTTTACAGTTATCTCAACATCTTCGAAAGAGGCCAAGCAACTAGTAGATGAGGCAGCATGGAAATTTGGAAAGGGGAAAGGATGCTAATCCCCCTCCCTCCCTGTCTCTTTCATGACCCAAAGAAAAGCTATATGAACCAGGAGAGGAAATTCAGTCTCAAAACCTCATGTCACATCTCTTGGGAATAAAAACCAACCCTAACTGTGGAATGGGGCTCTCGGAAGTCATCTCGTTTCTTTTCTGACTCTGGCAGGGGTTCTTGGACCCATGATCCCCAGACTTCTAAGCATGCACTGTTATCAGTTTGCAGGAGAGGTGGCCATCCTGGGATGGAGAATGGGATTGGTAAGGAAGTTCTTCATGTCAAGATGAAACTGGCTTCCTTTCCCTTTACTCTGAAGCAAGAGTTCTTCCTTTTGACATACACCATACCTTCTTTCCCCTTCTTGTGACTTACTCTGAAGATTGGAAGACCACCAATCACAATCGTCCTGTGACTTCTGAGTTTTCTGTTCTATGGCCCAAGCCTGTCAGTACTCCAGCTCTCCTCCTGTTCCTGGCTTGCAGGATTCTGGCACCCTTTTCTCAGGTGATTTAGTTTGTGTATGGCCTTCATGAAACTCAGGCTGGGAATAGCACATTATTGGTGTGGGTCAAAGGTGTCCCCCAAAGTCCATGCACTGGAAACAGTCTTCAAGGCAGCACTGTTGAGAGGTGGGACTTGAAGAGGTCATGGGCGTTCTGCTCTTACAGGGATCAGTGGAGTTATTGTAGGGGGTGAGTTAGTTACTGATAGATGCGTCCTACTTCCCTCCTCCACCCCTCTGTTCTTACCTCTGTCGTGGGATATTGCAGCAAGAAGACCCTCCCATGATGAAAGCACCTAGATTGTGGACTTCCCAGAACTGTGAGAAGTAAATTTATTTTCTGTATAAATTATTCAGGCTGTAGTATTTTGTTACAGCAACGAAAAGTGGTGTAAGACAGCAGTCCTCTAGATGGAGTCACTGAAGCCCCTACACCAAAACGTAGGTGACAATGACACGTGTCTAATTGATATCTGTATGAAAAATAAGAAAGACTGCCTTTTTCTAGCTGTTCCAGTGCCCTGCTGCATTTTCTCATCTTGACTACAAGAATCTCCCATACTCCATAAAATGTCTTGCTGGAATGAAGATGGTACACTGACTCTTTGGTGTTTCTATGGTCTAATTGCTCATTAAAGGTGAATTTTCTGTGACTTTGTGGATTCTGGTGATTCTTTTCCAAACCCCATTTCTTCCTAGTGAACCTCACTTTAATTCTTAAGTGTTTGAAGAAACATCAGAATACAATGCTAGTCATTGTTTTGATTTCCCTGCTGTGCCCAGTATTATGACCTTAAGCAAGTCAGCTCATCTTTCCAACCCTCCTTTTAAAATGATCTGTAAAGCTATGAGCTTATTTCTAGTGTCCTATAACCCAGAGCCATCTGTTTAACACCCTCTTCTAGAATTCTAGAAACAGCATCAACTTTCTAGAGACCACCTTTTCCTCTCCCTTTACACTATGCTTTCTCTTTTAACCAGGGGCTTTGGTCTATCCTGTCTTTCTCCCTGATTTCTTTAATGTTATTGATTATAGTTCTCTGATTGTATCTGAAACATTTTCCTTTTCCTTTTCTTTTGGTGAGGGAGGGAGGACGTGGGGATATAATTATTTTCCTTTTAATTAGCAATAATTCCTTTTCCTGGGGCTGGGGATTTAGCTCAGTGGCAGAGCGCTTGCCTAGCATGCGCAAGGCCCCGAGTTTGGTCCTCAGTCCTGGAAAAAAATAAAAATTAAAAAAATAAGAATAATTCCTTTTCCTAAAATCTATCTTCAATATTAGTGCCCTCTCAAAGATAGCTGCTTTTCTTTTCCCGCTTGGAAATTGTTCTTCTGGATGAATAAGATGAATGCAAAACAGCACTAACTGAATTTACTAACCAACCTTGTTCACCTGATCTACTTTGAAAGGAGTGTTGGCTGTGTGGACCTGTCCATCATTTCCTTTAAACTCTTGCCGCACCCTGTCCTCCAACAAAAGTCTTTAAATGATAGGGATTCATTGCTAGGGAGGATGCTCTGAAGACGTTGGTTAAGGCTAACTGAAATGAAAGTTCTGCAACGGTTGTGAGCAGCAGCAGCAGCAGCAGCACCTTTAGGGTAAATGCATACTTCCTTGAGGTACCTACCTAAACCCTTTCTAGGTGGAGAAGCTTTGCTGTGTTTGTTTAAAATTAGATATGGTGCTTTGCTTTGACCTCCCAGAGCATTTTTTTTTTTTTTAAGAGAGAGGGACAGTGAGAGTGGAAGAGAGAGTCAATTTTATTTAGTTTTCCTTGTGGCTTTCGTTGCTCTGACACTTCACTGTGTACGTGGTGGTGGAGTATGAACCCGTGTCCTCATGCATGCCAGGCCGGCGCTGTAACTGCTGAGCCACTGTTCCAGCCCCTCCCAGAGCGTCTTGAACTACAATGCCTGCACATCATTTAGTGCAGACAAAAGCTCTCAACGTACCGATGGTGTCTAGGTGCTGGCCCTACTTCCCTGCTATCTAGTTCTCCTCTGCCATTTGAATCTGAAGGTGAGACCGGACAGATGGAATCCAATTAGCATCCTTGATGACCTATCCTTCTCTTCCTGGCCTGCTCTGTTCAAAAGGCTCTTTGACAATCTCATTTGGTCTTATAAGTTTTTGGCCTAAAAAGCAGTTTTAAAATGTAAATGCACAAAAATCACTAGTTTTAAAAGTACATAGAAAACTATGGTATAAAGATATAAATAAAGTGTTTTGCACTATCTGGTTGGGAGTCAGATCTTACTTAAGTACTTCTGCTGCTGAGTCCTGCTAAGGCCCCATAGGCATGAAAAACTTGGCACAAACATGCGCGGTGTACATACTTTTCCTCAGCTAAGGTAGAAAATAGAATAGAATCCTTTCATACTGTCCTCGTGCAGGAAGGAGTGAGCGGGCATTTTTAATGCAGGAAGCCTGAGGTATCCGTGGGTACTCACTGAACCTTAGGTGGTACTGGATCCAGCGCCCTGGGTGTTAAGAACCAAACAGGATTTTCTGTAGCAAAGTTTCTTCCATAAGAAGCATGAGACTGCACTCGACAGTTTTATATCTGGACAGAAAAAAAAGTGTGCATGTAGAAGCTGACCTTTTAGACATTTGACCACATTGAAAGACTTTTCCATAAAAAGAGAATTTGTGATAAACCACTTAACAGAATCAAATACTTTTTCCAGATTATAATGCTTCTATATCTGGATATATATGTGTGTTCACAGCTTTTTCAATCACTCTGTATAACTTGTGCACAAGTTATAAGTTATCTTCAGTTATAAAAAGGAAAGCTCAAAATTGTAGCTAATTTTAATAGACACACCTCTTCTTTTCGGTCAGTGTCATAATTCTCCCTAGTCTTTTCCTTAAGCCTCCAGTGCCTTTCTGCCTGTGGCTTCAGGGTGGGCAGGTCGGGGAGGCTGAAGGGAAATAGCCTTTCATGGGAATCTGGGGAGCCTCAGCACCTATTGTCACCTCGTCCAAGGTTGAATTGTCTGACCATGTGGGCTTCAGAACACCTGGCTCTGCTAAAGCTGATGTGGTGGCATGGGGCATGATCATAAGCCAGCTTGAGTTTATCAAAAAACTGCACAGTGTCCTGTGGGTAACTGATAAGAGATTGATGCTGATGCTGGTGAAATAAGCTTATTACTGGACACAGAGAGCCTGGGACATATGCTAACAGGGATAGGGCCAGGCATTGAGCATGCCTTGGGCTTATAGGAAAAAAACTTCAAGTCTCTGACATGAGGAAGAATTTATTATCTCACATAACAAAAAGCTTAGAGGTAGGGCAGTTTTAAGGTGGGTGAATTCAGTGATTCAACAATGATATGAAGGCGCAGTTTCTGTTTTAACATTATCAACTCATTGGCCTTTGCCTGGGTTTGTCCCCTCACAGTTGCAATATGACTGCTGATGCTCCAGCCATCATATCCTCACTTGTTTTCTTTGAGATAAAGGGACAGTTTTTCCAAGTGTCTCAGTTTATCAAGGATGAAACTTCCTAGAAAGTTTTCAAAAGAGTCCCCATCACAGATCATTAGCCAAAATGGTGTTAGATACTTATTCCGAGAAATAGAATTACTATGATTAGTTTAGATGGCTCACCTTCTAGAGCTTTGAAGGGGCATTTTCACTGAATCTATCATCAAACCGGGTAATTGAGTTCAGGGTTCAGTTAACAAAGAACTGGGGTTAAAGGTTATAAGATGTGCAATCAATACTGTTATGTTTTGGATGTGAGGTGGCCCCCAAAAGCTCAAGTGTGGAACAATGTAAGAAGGCTTAGTGGTGAGATGATTGGATTATGAGAGCTTTACCCCTATCAGGGAATTAGTCCTTCGACAGGGATTAACTGGGTGGAAACTGAAGGCAGATAAGGTGTGGCTGGAGGAGGTGGGTCTTTGGGGGTGTGCCTTTGGGGCATATATTTGGTATCTGGTGAGTGGAGTCTCTCTCTCTCTCTCTCTGCTTCCTCATCAGCATGTGAGCTGCTTCCTTTAGCCACACTCTTCCACAATGGTGTTCACCCTCATCTCAAGCCCCAAGGAATGGAGCCTGCTATTTCTGGACTGAGCCCTCTGTAACTGTGAGCCCCTAAATAAACTTTTCCTATTCTAAAATTGTTCTTGTCAAGTCTTTTAGTTGCAGCAGCAACAAAGCTGACTAAAGCAAATATTGTGGGGGACAAGTACTTTAAGTTTGAGTACCACATCTCCCTTTTCATTTAACAAAGTGATTCTGTGGCACTGGAAAAGAAAAGATGGTTAGTGTTATGTCCTCCCACGATTAGAAGCAACATAGACACATTCTGCATTGAAAAGGAGAAGTGGTGGGGTTTTTTTTGTTTGTTTCTTTGTAAGAGCAAAAAGAAAATCTTATGCTTTTCATCAAGATAGAAAATAAAATCAAAGGGACACTGAAAGCAGTATTAATTGACTACCCGGCTGCCATTCTTACCTTCCTCACTCTTCCTTGCTGATGACCCTTGACATTTTCTGTAGTACAGTGCCCATGGAATCATGGTCACCTAAGCTTCTCCTAACAGTCTCATTCCCAGATATGCACATTTGCAGCTTTGTTTGTTGACAAACTCTTGGTCCTGTGGGGGTGGAGCTTCTGGGAAAATTTTTATTTGACTGATAAAAGGGATAAGGTAGGAAGAAGGAGCTTACTGTAGGAATCTCCTCTTGCCTCTTCTTCCTACCATGAATTTAAAGGTGATGTCAGTGCTATAGCAGCTCCTTTGACAACATGAGGCAGCAATCATGGCATGGTGGGACGTTCACGTTAGAGACTAGTAAAAGAAAAAATACAAAAAGATTCCGAGTCATGAGACCAACCCTGGACGAACCTACTTTCAAATTCCTAGGTATGTGAGATATTTGAATGGGCTCATGGTTTAAAAGACTGAAATTGGATATCCAGTTACTTGCAACTTAACGCATACTAGCAGGCACAAAACTAATGACAGCCTCTCGTGTGCATGCTTCAGCTGCCTCGCACCTCTCTTCCTCTAATTTTTCAGCTATACTGAAACTCTGGGTTCAGAAGACTCAATAATTTGACCATAGCTGCCTAACCCTTGAGCTTCTCATTCAGATTACTCGGCTCTTGTACATTCTCAATACTTTAAGATCTACTTGATTGCTGGCTTCTTTTCCATATATCTTCATGTTGAAACTCCTGCAGGACAGAGTCTGGGCCATTTGATCTTCTGGCACCTATTCCTCAATGAGGCTTCGAGAGGGCTCTCAATGGTGGGAAAGAGATGGAATACTCTGGCATCTTTCCTTTATCCAAGCTGGTAGAGAGGAAAAGAAGCACATGACTTATCTGAGAAGGTGCTATGCATTCACTACCTTCTTGGTCTTTAAGTCGGGAAAGAGAAGCCAACATCCCAGAGAGTTTTCTTCCTGTTGTATCTCTGATTGCCAGGATTTAATATTCTTTGAATCTGGGTTGCATATCAATATTTCCATCCTTTATAAACGACTTAGATGCAGGGTTGCGTGGCATCCTGAGATCGTAAGCATTTAAAGGAAGCTTTGTATTTGACTTAGAGCTGGCAAATGTGGAATAAGGGAACTTCATAGCTTGAGGCCTCGCATGAGCCTCTTGGTTTTGGGGGTGGCTGGATTGCTACAGCTAAAAAATTCCCTTGCATGAGTTTGTCAGTTTCAGGGGATTTTGTCATGATTCAGTGAAGTGGAACTTTCAGTTGAAATGAGAATCTCATGTCTTTTGTGCATCTTCACTCGTGGCCGGGGAGGCACCGTGGGTGCTAACGTCCCCCGCTGGCCTTGCCCTTATTCCTGTTTATGTCACACGTCCTTGCCGGACCACCTCCCCTTCCCAAGCCCGTGTTGCTATTTCTTTCTCTCCAAGCACAAGTGCCTTTTGTGGCCCCAAGATGTGATTCCAATACAACGCTTTGTACCAACAGCTGTGGGTTTTCCTTAAGGTAACTGTGGGTGGCCCTTCCATTTATTTTCTTGCTTCCTTTTTGTTTCTGTAAATTCTGCCCTTCACTTTCCCCCGAAGCACATGCTGTTCATGTAATCTGAATGGCCATTTAGAGGAAAGATCAGAAGTTTGTTGTTTCATTACCAACATAAATCAAAACTTTGTGTTCGCACTGCAATCCAAGTGAGTCCAGGAATAGCTTTGGGATTGCTAAGTGTCTGGAGAGCCCCGACTACAGAGACATGTTTTGAAGCTGGCTATAATAGTTTCTACAGCTGTTAACAGTTTGCAGAAGAATGGCAGCATTATATATCAGCGTTTAAAATGTGCATGACTTGCATTGCACAGAAGTCAGATCAGGATAGAATCAGATTTTTTTTTCTGAAACTCAGCCAGGAAAGTCTTCAATAACTAGAGAAATTCTTTTCACTGCTGAAATCAACATGAAGGACATTGTGTTATTATAATTGCTTATAGCTCACCATGAAAGTTGTCTTTGTGTGAGTGGATGTACGGGCTGTACTGTTTTGTTTTTATTTATTCTGCATTCTTTATTCTAATGTCCTTTCCTTTTTCCTGACCAGAAAGATTGTTATTGAGCCCTTCACAAAGCTGAAATAATGCAGTGTGTTGAAAAAAAATGTTAACAATTCAAAGAAGTTATAAAAATTTATAACTTGGCTGAATGCTTGAGAAATTTCTGCATATTTTAATATAAATAGGTAATGCAAATATTTGTTCTTTGCATTGAAAGGTGAGTCTCTGTTTTCCAAAAGGCCCTAATATTTAAATTAGATTTATTTGATTGCATTGAAATAAGGACAGTTTCCATTTTGAATGATGCCAAAGATTAAATACCACCATTGTTATCAGATACAAAAAAACGTAACAAGCTAGATGTGCTTCTGCATTGTGGGGTTAAACAGTTTCCAAAAAGCAGTAGGAATTGCTTTGTGTTTTGAATTCTCGTGAAGGTGGCTTGCTTTTAATACTTTTTTTCTCTCTTCATCCTTTTCCCTTCTTTTTCTTTTGTTTTTGTTTTAGATTTTCAAGTTGAGACTGAGGTTTTGCACATGAGAAGAACTAAGTGGACCATCTCTGTATTCTGCCAGTTTTACTGTCTTTTGAAAAAGTTTAACAGACTTAATTTAAGGTAGGTGTGAGATATTGGAGGGAATAAGTATAAATACAGGAAAAGAAATGGACTAAAAATTGGAAGCATGAGGGGAACACCTTTGAGCTGTGACATGAAGGTGTAGGCATTTTGAATGATGCTGGATCAAGGGTTGTTGCAGAAGGAATAAGATCTAAGGTCCTAGATCTTTCTGAAGTGCTATAGCAAAGCTCACTTGGCCATGGGAGTCCAGAGGATGGGTGCAGCCAGCCACTCAAGGGAGAACCCATTCAAGGGAGGTGACTTCCAGAGGTGAGACTGAAATGCGCCTGGGATCCAATCCCAGACCTGGAATGACCTTGGCCGTGCACAGTTTCTTCAGTAGCTGCGGGGACTGTGCAAACCAGCTTGATGACCTGAGAGAACCTCCGCACAGACCTCCGCAAATGCTAATGGAGTCTCAGACCTCACCTTCCCCAGCTCCTGCTTTACCAGCTAATGCTTTAGCAGTTATCCATCAGGATGAGAGGGGCAACGAGAGAGGGCAGCAAAGACTGAAGGTGACTCCCAGGGCGGAGCAAGGGCATCCTCACGACGCTGTTTGTACAGGTGCCGGCTGCCAGCCCTATACTTCACACTAAGGGCTGTGAACATCCTCCCTAGGGCCAGTGTGCACGGTGCTCATGGCCTGCGCCTCTCTTCCTTAGGAAAAGTGACTTAAATAGGAATGAAGCTGATAACACATTCCAGGGAGAAAAGCTATGAAAACACAGACTTTTATTTCCCTAAACTAAGAGGCCCATTTGACTGATAAATTATGCTGATAGCTGAAATTTGTGGAGTGCTCACCATGCGCCAAGAATCACACCGTCTTGTTTAGAAAGGTGCCCGCAGGTACCATGGCCAACAGGGGGAATGTAGCCATGGCCTGACAGTGGATAGGCCAGAGGAGAACTGGAAAGAAAAAGGGGAAACAGACCAAAATCCTGGTTTCTCCAGTCGCTGGGGATCCTTGGTAGATGCATTAAATCTGACTTTGTTGTAAAATATTAAGTACAAGCCTGCAACACACGATTCAGATTTCCAAGGCAGGAAATGGTTCTAGAGCAGTGAGGTTCTCTTTTTTGTGTGTTTGCCATTGCAGAGTCATGGAACTCTTTTAGAAACTGAGAAATGCTAAGAGCTGCCTCTCCAAACAGCATGTGTGCACACACGTGTAAAATGTTGTACCTTGTTCTGGGATTGGCAGCTCCCCTTGAGCCTGTCTCTTTTGGTGGGTGGAATGTCTGATAGCAGGCAATTCTTGTAGGTCCAGGCAGAGATTGACTGGTAGGAGGCTCAGAGGGAGCTGCAGGGGCTTCCCAGCTGTAGGAAGGAGAGAAGCAATTGATCATGCTCCGCCTACATGGGAGCTGGTGCCAGGAATGCCTAGCTAGAGGTGTCAGAGCCTAGGCATGCAGACCAAGATTTAGGGAAAAAATTCCCATCCTGAAACCAAGAAAAGGCCTCAGCAATCATATAAGAAGAGAAGTAACGGAATCTGGGCTAGAAGGTACAGACTGGGTGACAGAGGAAGCCCAGTAACCAAAACCAGGGTCAGAGCTGAATGGGACGCGCTCAGGATGACTCAGCGGAATCCCTCCCACCCTGTCTATAAGACAGACGCTGTAAGATAGGCACCAAGCCCCCAGGTAGACAAGGAGGGCCTGTCTCTGTCTTGGGGCATGTGGCTGCGTGGGTGGAGCTGGGAAAGGAACCTTCCCTGTCGGGGGAAGCACTCTGGCACTGTCCCTTGTCATAGCTTAATAACCTGGCTGTGGCTGCCTCTGTTACCACTTTCAAACCTTAACACATTGAACTTTGAGCCTGGAGAGTGTTCCTTACTTTTTGAATTTTTTTCATCTTGCAGATCTGTCTGTTTAACCTTCCTCCGGCTGCTGCAGGACCAGCAGTGAGTTCTGCTCTCCTCTCTAAGAGGGAGATTCACTGACCCTCAGGCCTTGGTCTTCCTCAGTGGAAGAAATTGCTGGCAGCAGCTGTTAATTCATCAGATATTTTTGAAATTTGATCTATTAAGTCTAAGTGCTGGGAACTATTGGATTAGAGTGTCCTCAATTTGGTAGAGCAGGTACTCAAGACGTATCTATTGAACGATCTATTAAATGAGGCATGAATCATATCACAGAAAACTAAGAGCTGAAATGGCCACAAACTTGTTTTCCTCATTCTGATAGATTCTGAAAGAGTAAAACTGAGACAGGCTGAGGTCTACAGACGTGTGGTTAATTAGCAGACTGGGCCCCTCACGGCAACTCCATCGCTAACGGGACAGCAGCCTGTTCTTAAGTGGTGGCACTTTCTTTGATGGCATTTTGGTATATTTAGATAATGAAGTTGTCTTTGATAAAGTAGTGATTGTTGTCAGCTATTAGTCAGCTGCTGGAGTTTTGAAAGAAAACACACATAAAGAAAGAAACCAGTGAGCTGATGGAGTAAACAGAGACAGCAGAGACTCCCCCACATCACTACAGGAGGGCGCTGTAGTGTAGAGTGAATCTGTGACCTAGATCAAGAACATGTATGGGCCAGGCACAGTGGCAAATGCTTGTAATCCCAGTGACTCTGAAGGCTGAGGCAGCAGGATCGAAGCCCGCCTCAGCAAATTAGTGAGACTCTAAGCAACTTAGTGAGACCCTGCCTCAAAAAAAAAAAAAAAAAAGAGCTGGGGATGTGGTTCAGTGGTTAAGCACTGTTGGGTTCAATCCCTAGTACAAAAAATAAACAAACATATGGACAATTGATTAAAGTGCTTTAGTAAACACTAGCTGGAAATTTAAGATGTAAAATTTGGAAAGTCACCAGTACAATGAAGAATAGGGGAAGCACGTAATGGGATATGAAAGAGTCATCATTCTGACAAAAAAGTCAGATCGAATATTGCCTGACAGCATTTGTACTTGAACAAATGGGAGACGACCTTATTCCTTAGATTTGATCAAAATTATAAAGAACGTGGGGTGGAGTGATGGTTTTCTCCCCCTTGATGGCTGTATTTAGTAGAAGATTACTTATTTTAATTTACCCATTAGTCCAATAGAAAGAAGCACAATGTAATTTAAAATGAAGTTGAAGTGAATGTAATTTAAAAGATAATTAGTGTGAACTGGAGTATCCATGGTGAGTTAGATGAATATGGTTCTGGGGGTATAGGAATCCGAGGATTGAAGATATTCTTCTTAAATAGGGAAAGAAATCATTAAGTACACAAATTTCTTTATTAAAAAACAGATCTCAACAGATTTGAGATAATAATTATCTAGAAGTGACTGAAAAAATACATTTGTGATAGACTATTGTAGTTTGGCTATGAGATGTCCTCCAAAAGCTCCTGTGTTAATGTAGGAATATTCAGAGGTGAAAGCCATAACTAATCAGTCCTTCCTACTTTGAATGGATAACTGGGTGGTAAAGTGGGGCACGGCTAAAGAAGGTAGATCACTGGGGACATCTTCCTGTAAGGGTGCATCTTCCCTGTGCCCCCTAACACTACTTCCTAACCTCACTGGGAGCTGAGAACTTTCTTGCACTGGGCCTTTTCACCATAATGATCTGCCTCACCTTATGTCCGTAGCAATGGAGCCAAGTCACTGAGGACTGAACCTCTGAAACTGTGAGCATAAATAAACTTTTTCTCCTCTAATTTGTTCTTGTAAGGTCATTTTGGTCATAGCAACCAAAAAGCTGACTAACACGTCTCGCAACTCTTTGAAATGGGTGTGCATATGAGTGTGTTTGTGTATAGTAGTATCAAAAAGTAGAACAGTGAGAAAGATGGAATCAAGAAATAGATTAAGGGGATCATTTGGTTGAGGGTGATCAGACCTGACTATCTTCACTTGTCACCAGTACCTTGACTCTTTGCCACCTCTCAATGCCAACACCTTCTACTCAGGGGAGAACCCAGTTACTTACCAAATAGGTGAAGCACATTAGTCTTGCTTTCTTCTTAGCAATAATTAAGGGTGGAACTCACGAGCAAAGCAAAGAATGAGTGTCTTGGGAAATGGCAAAGTATCAGAGACAGAAAGTGGTATAAATTAAAGAAGGCATAAATAAAGGTCCCCCAAAGTTCTCAAGGAGCAGTCACCTTTAGGGGCAACCAGGAAAGTCTTCATAGAAAAGATGATGTAGAAACTGGGCCTGAAAGGGTGAGTAAGATTTTGGTGGGTAAGCATAGGTGGAAGACCATTCCATGGAGAAGAAAATATCCCAAATATAAGTGTCACAGCACAAAATACAATCCCATTCTGGGAATGGCAGGTGAATCAGTGTAGCTTGGTAGGTTGGGTAAAGGTCAAGTTATAGAAGTCTCTAAATGCAAGCTAGGATTTTATTTAGAATGGGTGTAGAGGGGCTGGAGTGGTGACTCAGTGGTTTCGGCATTTACCTGGCATGCGCGAGGTCGTGGGTTCATACCCCAGCGCCACATACACAACAAAGTGTTGGAGCAACGAAAGTCACATGAAAAACTAAATAAAATTGATTCTCTCTTTCTCTCTCACTGTCCACACTCTCTCTAAAAAGAAAATGTGTGTAGACTCCTTAGACAAATATGAACCCACCAAATATGAATCCCATCTCCTAAAACTTCTGCTTTCTAAGGTTTGATTTTTCTTTTCTTTTTCCTTTATTAAGAGAGAAAAAGACAGAATTAACTTTTATTTAGTTTTTCGTGTGGTTTTTGTTCTTCTCACATTTTGTTGTGTATGTGATTCTGGGGCTTGAACTTGGGTCCTCACGCATTCCAGGCAAGCACCGTAACCACTGAGCCACTGGTCTAGCCCCGAAGGTTTGATTTTTCAACAAGTTTCATAAAAGCGGGGCACAATTGCAAACCATTGTTAAGCCAACTCTTGTGTCTTAAAGGCAGGCCCTGGCCCACCTCACCACATCCAAGGATACTCATGAGGCTCAGAAGTCCACAGCATACTTTACACCTTTAACGTACTATGTGGTGGTTTCTTTTTTTTTTTCCCCTTTAAATGATTATCCATCTTTATCACTATGGTTACTTACAGAGTAAGTGTGGCAGGTTGTATTTTCCATAAATAACAAAATCAAGATCTTCCATCCCACACACTCTTCTTACCCTATCTTTGGACACCTGTCCTATTGAGAAGTGTATCTATGTCCTCCTTAGGCTGGCTTCCGACCACAGTTGGAAGGACACCAGGTGACTTCCAAGGCCAGGCAATAAAAGGGCACAGAGCTTCCTCCTGGTTCTCTTGGGACATCCATCTTTGAAGTGAGAGGTCTCCATGCTGTAACCAAGTCTAGCAACTAACTACCAGAAATGTGAGTGGGAAATGCCTCCAGATGATTCCTGCCCCAGAGGTTGAATCAGCCCCAAGCCCGAAAGTCCTTCCTACTGAGGCCCCGGAAGTCACTGAGCAGAGCAAGTCATCCCCACTGTGTCCTTTTCAAATTCTTGGCACACAAAAACAGTGAACACAATAAACGGCTGTTCATGCAGCTAAGTTTGCAGAAATTCGTGTATACATCAGTATCCACAATACCACACCAGCACACAGTAAAGAGTGATGCCCTTTCCTTCTATATAGCATGTTCCTTTCCTTCTATATAGCATGTTCCTTTCCTTCTATATAGCAGGACCAGTGTAACAAGAGAGGGGAAGGGGGAGTTATCAATTGTTGAGAAGGCCCTGTTGGGTGATTTACATGTGTTATCTCATTTAATCTGCCTACCAACACTACAAGGTAAAGATCATTAACCCGATTGTACAGAGAATTAAGGTTCAGAGAGGCTAAGTGATTTTCCCTGAGATCACATAGCTAGAACACAAGCACAGTTTCCCCGGGTGCCACAGTTTGAAGGATTTTTTCCCTACCGTGTATGTGAGAGTGTGCCCCTGAACTATCATGAACAGTACATTCTGACACCTGACCCCACTGTCCATCAGATAGCACAGTTGCCGAGCCCCGAGGGCAGGAGCTGGGAAGGAGATGAAAAGAGAGGCATTTTCCAGTTTTCCCAGATAGTCTTAGTTACTAGTTTATACCTGATGTCCCAGTGAAATTATTAATAGCATCTCCTTTTAGTCTTACAAGTGACCCGCTTTGGATGAAAAGTTATATGGTAGCCCTAGGGTAGTACTTCCCAAACTGAACTTTTTGAAGGGAATAGGGTGAAGTGCTATTAGTAACTGTGTAAAATGGCATGAAGGCAGGGATTAATGGCCCAAAGCAAGTAGCAGAGTCTGCCACCTCAATATGAAATGTGTCCATTCACGATATGATGACCACAAAATCAGACGGCAATTTTGTTCAATATGAAAGTATGCTTATTGGGCTTCAGTTGTGTGCCACAATTAGACAGTTTTAAAATATAAATTGACAAAAACTATAAAATCTCCCCAACAATAAAAGCAAACAGGACTGGAGCAGTGGTTCAGCAGTAGAGCACTTCCCTGGCATGCATGAGGACCTGAGTTTGAACCCCAGCATTACATACACAACTAAGTGTTTGAAAAACAAAACCAGAAGGAAAAATAAATAAAATTGACTCCCTCTCTCTTAAAATATATATATTTTAATACATATATATATGTATATTTTTACATGTATTTAAAAAAAGCAAACCACAATGGAATTGGTCATCTTGATCGACCTAATTATTTTGTGTCTGGCCAAAATAGCAAGGACAGACTATATTTCTCTTGAAGGAAAATGAGGGTAGATGAATTTAATACAAGGACCAGACTGCATTTCTCAAAAGTGTGGTCCACAAATTATTGGTGTTAGACTTGCTTGGGGAGAGGGGAAGCAGATTAAGATTATAGGCTCCAACCCAGATAAAGAAATTGTTCTCCAAGGATTGGACCAGGACTCAGTATTTTTAGCATGTACCCAGGTAATTCTGTTGTGCCCTAAAGTTTGAGGACATCTGGGATCAGATGGTTAGGACCAAGGTAATACTGAGGCCCTAGAGAAAGTTCATTGATTCAGGTATTGTCATTAATCGGTTTGTTAGTTTAAAATTGTGCATATGTTGAGAACTTGGACCAGAGGGCTGATCCTCAGTAAGCACAGGAGAGAGAAGATGAAGGGAGTCTGTTTCCTCACATAGATTTTAAGCCCTCCCACCAGGAAGAGGAGAGCTGCCTTATTTTATTATAAGAAGAAGGGCGTATGTTTGAACATCCATCTTTTTCTCATTATTGCCTCTGTCACTGGGATTAATCCCATCAAGGATTTGCCCAGCATTGCTTATTCATATTAAGAGCTGCAGAAAAAGAGGAGCTGTGTCGACGAGAGCCTGGACTGTTGTGGCCAACGGCAGGCAAAGGTGAGAGTGGTGCAGAGGAGTCCCGCAGACTGAGGAGGGTGAAGATAGAACATCTCACCTTCCCTGAATATTTGCGCCTGTGCAAACAGCTTTACAACAGAATGGAAGGAGCCCAGCTACGAGAGCAGCTTGAGATCCACTGCAATAAATCTGGCTCTTCCACCTCCTGTCTGGGTCATCTTGGACAAGGCCACTTGTCACTGGTTTCCTCTGAAATGCAAGATAATAACAATTGCACAAAGGCAGTTTTGGGGAAGAGTAAATGAAACCAGAGCATGAACCTGGGGAACGGGCCCAGACATGGTTCTGGTGTTGGTGCTCCCTGCCTGGCACCATCACTGTTACGAGTTGAAGTCATAGAACTAGCTGATGATGGAGCCAGGCCCAGGTGTGGACCTCCGGACTCCCTTGCACTTTCCTGACTCTGAATTCTCAAGGTCTCAGTGCAGTTCCAGAGCTCGGTCACATGAGATACCTGTGTGTTGAATGCTATTTTAAGACCTTACAGAGCACTCAGGCACAATGAGCTCTGGCTGGCTGCCTCTGACTGCACATTCTGTTCTCAGGGGCGGTTGGCCTCTGTGTCCTGTCTGTCTATCTTTCTGTCTGTGCACCCAAGTGCCCTGTGTGTCTGGCCCCCTCCCTGCTCATAAGCCATGGTGCCTTTGAGGGCTAAGATGCCCCAGCCACTTTGTAGTGAGTTTCCTCAGTAAGAGCTGCCTGAGGCTTGGGATGTGGGGGCAGGGACAACGCACATGACTTCCAAAGGCAAACCACCTGGATCCATCAACTCCTGACTGTGGGGCTTGCGTAAGCTACTGATCCCCAAATAACACCTCAGCATCCTCATTTGTCAAATCTGTACCAAGAACACTCACCTAACAGGATTGCAGTGAGGGCCAGTGATGAAATTTAAAAGAAAAGTGAAGATCCTGGCAATCAGTACGAAATGGAAGCTTAGTGTTAACTCTTAAGGAAGCTTCACGAATTTAGAGGGGAGTTAGGGTTTAAAGACCTTCTGATGGAAAGGACAAATAACAAAACAGAGAACTGCAATTGGTAATGCAACAATATTTTAAATAGTCATACAAAGATAAGGCTTAAATGAAGGACTGATGGAAAATATTGTATAGCCACATAAAGGAATTGGTGATAGCTCTGTAACAGAAATAATAGAAGTGACTTCTATACTCTTCCACATTTATGAGTTCTTTCCCTTCTTCCACCTCTCCACTTTTCCCTCAGAGTTTGTTATGTCTGTTCAAAAAACTGGTGTGAAGGGGCTGGAGTGGTGGCTCAGTGGTTGCGGTGCTTGCCTGGCACGTGCAAGTACATAAGTTGGAACCCCAGCACCACATATGCAACAAAGTCCTGGAGCAACGAAAGCCACATGAAAAACTAAAATAAGATTGATTCTCTCTCTCTCTCACTGTCCCTCTCTATTAAAAAAAAAAGAAACTAGTGTGAAAATAAATGTATACCAGAAGTTTCTATCCATGTTTATAGGCCTACAATGCAGATACTTTGAAAGAAGTTTTTATTTACAAATTACTCAATGGAATTAATTCATGTTTATATTCTTAAATAACAGAAGCCTGTTGGCCATAGTATAGTAGGCAAGTGAAATATATTTTGCTATGTTTCGAAATGAAGAAATAATTCTAATAATTTCTTTAGAATTGCTGATATTTGTTAATTAATGTGGATGATGATTGATATAAAACTCTGGCCTCTTAAAATTTCTGCCATGCTGGATAGTTACTGCATTAGTCAGGATAAGCTAAGTAATGCTTCAATAACAAGCAACTCCAAAGCTCTTGGTGGCTGAAGGAACATTTATTTCTTTCTGAAGCTATATATCCCTATCAATTTGTCTGGAGCTCTAGTCCAAATTCAGCTCCTTGGGGACCCAGACTGGTGGAGCATCTTCCGTGGGGCATGTTGCCAGTTTTCATGGAGTACATGGAGCCCAGGCTCGAAAAGTTTCCACTTAGGGCTGGAACATGTCATTTCAGCTCAGATGTCACAAAACATACCAAACTGTAAGGAAGCAGAGAAGTACCATCCTACTGTGTGTTTGGCAGGAAGACAGCACTGCTACTTCCCGCATTTCCATACACATCAGTTCCTGGAAGGTAGACTGTGATTTGTTCCTACTTACTGTTCTCCCAGTACCATAGAAAAATAATGGGTTCAATCCCCAGTACCAGAAATAAAACATAAAGAATGAAAAAAGCAAGAAAGAAGATGAAATAGTGTAAGTGTTATATGATTGACAATAGAGCTGGCACAAGACTGGGACAAAACAGAAAACAGGGTCAGAAAGTTTGGTGTTCTCTTGACTCTCTCCGTTTGGTACCTACTTCCTTCCCTTGTGCCAGGATCCTGACTCTAAAATTGGTTCCGTGAGTGTTCCTGGACCATCATTTTGGCCACTCTAAACCCCAGCCTTCCAGATGAAAACTGAGGCTATGTTTGGTCATTTGTAAGATGAGGATGGCATATGTGAAAAGTAGTGGTCAGGTAAAATTCTGGCTGTTGTCAATGGCCTCTCTGGGGGCCCTTGGATGCTCCTCAAGGCTGAAATGTCCCACTGAGGCCTGCTGTTCTAGGCAAGCCGCTACCATGCACTTAATCTATCCTGCTCTTTTCTTCACTCCTCTCCTTTAGTTTCCATATCAATACTTACCTATCCTATATCTGGTTTAATCAAAACTTACTTTTCTCTTCAATAGGATAAAATAATCCCAATTAATTAATTAATTAATTGATATTAATGGGCTAAAAAAAAAAAGCAACCCTCTCTCATCCCCAGTGGTTATCTAACATGAATGGTAACTACCCAAGGTAGGCTTATAGCAGTCAGATTCACGATGTGTCCAAAATGAAATGTGCCCTACAGATCATCTGATTGGATGGTTTTCTGACTTAGTTTTCTGGGGTAGGGGGATAGTGCTAATCCAGATCGTGGTAGAGTGCTTTCCTAGCACGTGTAAGGCCCTGGGTTCAACACCCAACACCACACACACACACACGCACACACACACACAACCAAAAAATCAAAACACCCAAAGCCACCTTACTTTTTCCCAAATGACAGATAATTCAGACTTTGCCTATTAGAGGTAAAGTTCTTCTCTGAGTGGGAGGTGGTGAGCAGTGACTCTTGCATGCATCCATTGATTCCAGGCCAATGCTACTGATTGTAGGTCAACCTTCTTGTCTTAGAGAAAAGGGAGACTGAGACCCAAAGAGAGGAAGGGACATGGGATTTCACAGATAGGCTGGTATAGGACTGGGGTTGGAGCCCAGGTTGATTTTCTGCTTCATGCACTCTGACAAATCTGCCTGGAAAAAGAAGTGACTAGAGAAGAAAGGGGTCATTTTTGATGATTCATGGGATTTGCTCAGCAAAGGGCAAAGCAATTTTTTTTTCTTCTAAGGTTGAGACAAAGATAATAAGATTAAAAAAAAAAACCTAAGAAAACACACTTTTACCTCTAAGCTACCGGTTTGAATGTAGAACAGGCTGTTAGTTACTCAAGGCCATTATTGTGTGATGGGTTATCAAAGGTCTCTGCGAATTGTGTGGGATTTTTATGAGCTCATTTTTATTATCATAGACTGTTTAAAGGGCCTCTTATGTACAAAGTGCTTTGAAAGTTCTAATGGGGCCCCATAATCACCCATATGATTATGAAGGTCAAATTGTACTGAACAAACTTGAGAGCTATTTTTGATCAACTTAGTGGACGAACAGAACAGAATATCAAAAATAAAAAATGTTGTTGTTGTTGTTGCCCCTTTCAGCATCCTGGGTACAACTAACTCTCTCTTGCCACTGGGGAAAACTGCCACTCTGATGTGTTTCCTCACTTTGTGTAAAATGAAGGAAGTTCTCTTTTCCTGGGTCTAGGGTATGAAATGGACATAAGTACACTAGGTTCAGAAGAAAGAGTTGGCTCCAGTGAGCACTCGGTGACTGCTTTCAGCTTGTGTCCTGTAGGGCCCCATGGTCAACAGATGCCCATCTGGAGGAGGCTGGGGGCTCACCGGATGTCCTTCTACAGTGATGTCTGCTGCTTTCACTTGCCATTCTCAATTTTCCATCTTACACTAGGAAATTGTGAGGTTAGAAAAACAATGGACTGTTTCCTTCCTCTTTCTTTAAACCCAGAGGCTGAAAGAAGGGCTTCGTGTTCATTACTCACAAGCCAGACTTGGGGATAAAGGTCATCAAAGTTCACATAAAACAAAAACTACAGTCCGCAGATCTTAGTGAGTTGGGTCAAAACGGTCCTTGCCTCTCTTGGAGTCCTCATCTTAGCCTGAGGCTTTCTAGGTATTTTGGACTGACACTGGGATGAGCTTGCTATAAAGAGCTCAAGATTCTGGGCATGGAGAGGGGAAACTGACACAAATCAGGTTTAATTCGGGGGCAGTCTTCCTCTCTGGGGCCATGTGGAACTGTCATTGTTATCGCTTGTGACAGGTGCATTTGTTAGAATTTTAGATTCAAGAGCACGCCATGCTAAGCAGCTAAGATGTTTTCTTCCGGCCATTAAAAAAAAATTTCCTCTCTGTAATATCCTTTTGCTGTGGACTGTTTTCTTGTGGCTAGATAACTTGTGGCCAGAAAACCCTCATCTGGTTAGTGATGTAGATGCCACGTTGCCTCATCATAGTGGAAGGGAGAAGGAAACCATCTCTCTAACACCAGGGGCCCACTCTACTATTTATGCTAAAAAAAAACAACTGTGATTTCCATTAGCTAGACCTCCCTGTTGCACTTGAAATCCATGGGGTGGGGGGTGGGGAGCCAGGATTCACAAAGTTGCAGCAGCAAAAGTGTGGGGGCAGCAGAGGAGGATGCAATGAGGCACTGCATCAGACCACATCCACATGACTTTGGTTACAGTACGTTGTTGCAATTGTTCTATTTTATTATTGTTGTTAATCTCATACTGTGCCTAAATTATAAATTAAACTTTATCATAGGTATGTAGGTATAGGAAAAAATAGAATAGAAAAGGTTTGGTACTATCTGTGTTTTCAGGTATCTTCTGGAGGTCCTGGAACATATCAGCTCTGGATGGATGGGGCCAGGCTACTGCACAAATCCTGGCCTCACAAAGACTGCTGGAGACAAGATGCATCCAGGAAGGGTCTGAGACAATAAAAATGGCAGCAGACCAGCTTGGTGAGTAGAGAGGTGGTCTCCTTCTCCCAGTGTGATGAGACAATGTGATTGTACTGGTGTATCTATATTTCTCACCCAGTGCGGGTTTTCTGACCCCAAGTAAACCAGGATCACTGGGGTGATAAGGGAAGATATCCTCACAATAGCTCCTGCCCGGCAGGGGAGGACTCCTGGACATGTCCAGAAGGAGAAGTTGCTCCCAGCTTTTTACTCAACAGCATCTACCACATCTTAGCTGGAATTGATTTAGTTTGGAAAAAATATCATATTTCAACTAGATGGGTAGCAAAGGTGGTTTGGTTTTGACCTTTCAACACTGGTGGAACTGAAATAAATAAACGTTAAGACTATGTATTCTGCTGGAGATAGGACAGAGAAAGCAGTAAAATCAGTAAAAGCAAAAGCACAAAAATTATTGGGCTATTCTAACAGCACCAGCAATAATGATACTACAATTACAGTGGGATCATCAGAAACATGGAGCTCTCTGCTGTATGTCCTCATGCGACTTTCAACGTGGAGAGCGTTGACTGTAACCCTCCCTGTCCTTCAGAACAAGATCATATTGTAAATGGTGAGACAAGTTGTGAATTGATCTTTTATGCAGAACACAGTTCACAAGTCTGGACCTCAGCCTTTCCCCATTTTGAAGCATTCTTTAATCACAATGATTAATGAATATAGGCCTATATGTTAAAATAGCCTTCAGTCCTGCCTCGGTGATGCTTCACATTCCCTTTGTGACCCTAAATGTCTTTGAAGATTATGGGTTTGATAAATAACCAATAAACAATAATTTCAAGAAGGAAATTTTACTATGAACATCCAAAGTCAGGTTCAAAGTTTTCAAAGGACCCCTCACTACTGCTCTGTAAGAATATGGGAATATTGTGTCAAGAATACAGTCGGCCATTTATTGCTGGTTTGTATTAACTAACTGGAAAACACCTAAATTATAAACTAGTCACCCCCGCAGTTTAGGGTTGATTAAACAACCCATGACACTGTTTCCCTCGTGGACTGCTTTAAGAACAATTGTAATGACTTGCCCATTGGCTTGAGTTTATTATTCCCCATTTTTTGTAGGGTTCTTCTCTGCAAATGCCCTAAAAATATTCTACCACCTTGAATCTCTCTTCTCTTACATTTCACAATGGATGCATAAAACCAGGAACATTTAAGCAATTGTTTGGTTCATTTCTTTCAAAGGAATAGATAAATCATCACGTTATACGACGAGAGAGGAAATGACAGTTTTTATCTTGTATTCAGGTAGCCTAAATTTACATGAGACCACAAAAAGTTCCTGACAGGATGTTATTGATTGCGTTTACCCAGTTGGGGCTTGAGCTAGGTCTTCCTGCCACATTACCGATCACATTCTTCCTTCCATTCCTGCCTGAGAATTAAATCCCAGATGTTCTGATTCTCCCACAAAAGAGGATTTTTAGAATTAGAGATTTCAGGTCGTTTGGCAAGTTTCTCATTAACCATCTCCTAATTCTACTCTCTTCTCTCTGTGACAGTCAGAGACAATATCCTCTCTTGCTGGATGGCTTGAATGACGGCGCCAAGGAACTAAGATACCAGGCCTCCTTATATATGTTAGCTCATACACTCTCACAGCGATGGTATGAGGGAGGGACTATTTTTATCTTCATTTTATAGGTGAGGAACTTTAGACACACTGACTTGGATTCACTTAAGGCAAAGACAGGCTTGCCTGCCTGCCTGCCTTCCATCATTAATTCCTTCCTTCCTTCAATTCAAGCCAAATATATTGAGTCCTTCGTAAGCACTATTATGGGACTGAAGAAGGCAGTGCACAAAACAGGTCTCGGTCCTCGAGCTCTTCTATGCTGTTCTAAGTTGTACCTCTTCCCCAGGGAGCTTTCCCAGACTAGTTCCGCCCACTTTCTCACCTAAGTGATCTTTTCAACACTTTCCATTTCAACACAATTAAGTAATTACAAAATTCAAAGTTTTACGTTTGAGCAAATGTTCCTGCTGTTTGAGCAAATGTTCCTGCTTTGACACCTTTATGTGCCAATTGGTATTGTCTATCTTTATTATGTCCCTTAGGGACCCTGGTACACACTCTTGTGTGTGATCATGATCTGTTATTTCCTAGATTGTCTATGTCACTATGAGATAGCAGGGTGGGGAGCACACCGATAGACAAACACCTGGGGACTTGTTGAACCCACTTCAAAAAGAGATTTTATTTTTCCTGATAAAAACATTAAAAACTAAACCAACTTAGTTTTCAACAAAAATGGTCATACAGTCAATTTAGGATTTCCTGAATGTAGTTTGTAATTTGGGAGTAGAATATTTAACCCCCAAAGCCATAAACCACGCTAGTTTTGAAAATCATCCATAGATTTATTAACATTCACTCTCAGGGAAAGTTTTTAGACATCTTAACTGCAATCAATTAAGCTCATTGTTTCTTTCCTCTTAAACTTTCTCACTGTTATATTTCTGTTCATGTCAGGTGTTTACAGGGCTTAGTTGGTTGGTTTTAAAATCTGACTTAGAGAAAATAGAATTGTGGATACTTTGCTATAGATATAATGGGATATATTTCTATGCTTTGGGGTCACTACCATGTTATTGATAGTTATCCTGGTACAGGTTTATTTCCAGGAAAATTTCTATTATCCACGGTGCCAACTCACCTGGAGTCATGACACAAAGATTTTGGACAGAGGTTATGTCTTAATATTGGTATGTCTGATGGTTTCCAGCACTGGAAATATGTGGATTGAAGAGCAGAAACAAGACTTGAAATACACAGACATGAAAGTTAGTCCTTGTATCATTGTTCCAAATTTTACAACTCACATGTGGCGGAAACTTGATATTTTTTCCCAAAGTTAACAATAATTCTAAAAAATGCAGATGACATTATCATTAAAAATAAAACAGATTTTAATAAACTGTTAGAATAAAGACATTCATCTTTCTGTTCCATCTTGTAGAAACTGCAAAATTATTGTCATGGAAAGAGTATGTAGTCAAAATATAAGAATAAATATTCTATGGCAGTTAATTAATAAAAATATTATGTAATCTTTTTGGATTCTGTTTTTAAAAAATATTTGTCAAAGTTTTAAAGTATAATTTTTTTATACTTTTATTTTAAGAGAGGGAAAGTGAAAGAGAAAGAGAGAATCAATTTTTTATTTAGTTTTTCATGTGGCCTTCATTGCTCTGACACTTTGTTTTGTACATGGTTCTGGGGTTCGAAGCCATGTCCTTGTGCATGTGAGGCAAGCTCTGTAACCTCTGAGCCATCACTGCAGCTCCAAAGTATAATTTTTGTGATTTGTTTTTAAATGCTTAATAAATATTTACTTTTGTACCTAATTTTGTTTGTAAGTTTTTATTCTTCAAGAAAACCCCAATTATATAAATTTCTATTTTCAAAGCCTAAATCTACCCTATCCAAGAACAATTTGATGTGATATAAAGCAAAATGTGTGTGTGTATGTGTGTGTGTGAAGGTCACTAGCTTGGACCTTTCCTGAATCATTTGGTAATTAAGATTTTTCACTCTCATAAAAATTTTTTTTCACTATGAAATATATGAAACAGTAAAAATCCACGATGATTTCCCCATCTCTTCTTTGTCATTTAAAGTATTTGGTGTCACCGTCTTCTAGACTCTGAAATATGATACTTTCTTTGCTCTTTGTATTGATCCGGGTAAATCATGGGTGCTGTATCAGTGAACCACAACAGGCCAGTGGCTTTCCCATTCACAGTTGATTTCATTCATGTCGTAGGCATGCAGCCACCCCCACTCCTTCCATCTAGTTTCCTTTACAGGTTCCTCTGCGTCTCTGCATCTGGGCAGTCAATGAGATCTGAGGAAGAACATGGTGGACTATGACCATAGCATCATCCTGAGACCAAGCATGAACGTGCCATGCAACATTTTTGTCCAAAACCCATTTGCCATTTGGTTATATTGTCTCACATAGGAGAATGAGAAATTTCTAGTACATTTCCTTTGCTAGAAGGAAGATAAGAAATATGCATTTAGCTGAGTAGTAGCAGTCCCTGCAAAGTTTATTTAAAAAATTAATTTTTTTGATAGGTAGGAATGGTCTCACAAGCGAATTGCCACAGTTCCCAAATCTATATGCATCTAATTGGGGATGCCATTGTGCTTCGGTGAAAAAAACGTGGAGTTTGGAATCAGAATGCCTGGATTTGTGTTTGCCCTAGCTTATCACTTATCAGCCATGTGACCTCACATGAGACACAATCTTTCTGAGCATCAGCTTTATCAACTGTTGAAGAGGAGCGATGGCAACATCTGCCTCACTGATTGCACAGCTTGTTTTATGGGTCAAGTGAGATCAGAGAAAGAGTTTATTGTACTCAGTCCGATGTCATTCAAATAGAAGTACCCTCACTGCTTCTCTTTGGTCTAGTCTCCATCTTACTGCTAAGATGACACAGGCTGCATTTGTCTGCCTGTAAGACTGATAAAGATCTAAGGCCTCTGTTACTAGGAGACTAAACATCATTTTCAATCTTCTTCTAGAGACTGAATATTTATTATTTGGGGAGGGGAAAGGCCCAGGATGGAAGATTTTCCTTTTAAACCAGTATTAAAAGACAAGGAAGCAAGGTGTTGACTTTCATGCCTCAGCCTTAAAATTCAGTGTGAAGAATCTTAACCATCCTCAAAGTCACCTCCTTTGTGCTACAGGATTGTAGAACAGGATACCATATATGTGAGGAATGTTCTTTCTTGAAATATTTCTTTGGGAAAAAAAAGTAGAGAATAGGTGTACTGCCTTAATTTTTTCTTGGACATTTTAAGCACCTTCATCGTGTGTTATTTGTTAACTATTGATATGTACATCTTAATTATGATCAGACAAAGCATCAATTGATTTTTGTCAGTATAAGTAAAAATTCTACTGCATTCAAAATACTACCTTAAAAATTTTAAATAAAGACAGAGTGAAGTGGTGGAGTTTTCCAAATGACAGAAGCAATGTGTCTGTATGTGTATATAATTCCCCTGATGGGCATGGTATGTACACATACACATTGATATAGAAATGCATATAAAATAAGTATATATAATGCTTGTAAAATAATATGATATCATTTGTTATATATTTTCATAAGTGTTCACATTAATATATATTCTTGTATCTTTCATACCTCTCTCTCTTCTTTTTTGTAGAAGCATGTGACCTGGTTCATTTACTTAATTTTTTTCAATCATGAAACCTATTTATTATGAAACAACCATTTTCATGTTTTTGATACAACAATATATAAAATCAATATGTAAAATAAGGACACTGTAACAATACAAATCTCCATTTCTTCACTTTATAAGAAACTAGATATGGTAAATATTGAGTTCTCTTTTCAAGCATATTTCCTTTATGGTTGATTCTTTTGTGTAATTTGGAAGATTTATTCTTAATTTAACCCTGTTCATCTATTTTGAATTTTTCTTTCAACATGTAGCACTTCTTGTTATATTTTCAAGAGAATACTTTATAAAGAAAAAATTATTCAGCAAATAAAGGAAATGAAAACCCCAATGGATATTGTGTAAGAATAGAGTTGTATCGTTGCCCATGAACTATTCTTTCCTATAAACAAAATGAGGAACCAGACTGATAGGCATTAAATAGACTTAAATTTTCTCAGGTCTTGGAAATTTTTATTATAAGAGGAACACACATCTTGCATATATGTTTGGGGTATTATTTTCTCATTCTTTACATTCACTAGAATTTTGAGAAGTGGCACTGAGGGTAGGCTCTGAGCTTCATGAACTCAGTGGCAGCAGCAAGAGGCACCCGGTAGTGTCTTGTGCGAGTGGCAGCCATACAAAGGTAAAGTGGTCTTCATTGTGCAGCAGTGACTGAGATGGGCCTCATGGCTGTGCCCTTGAATAGTAGAAGTGGTGGGCTACTGCCCAGGAGTCTCCTGAGCACAAGATTTACCTTTTCAGCTGCAGGAGGGTTGGTAGCTGGTGAATCACAGCTCAGTCCCTCTCTGGATAGAGAGCATAGCCCCTTGACACAATCTACATCCCTGAAGGATCATACCTGCTCCAGAACTTCATGTGATGTCAACTGGGCCATCTGTTCAACATCTCCCCTTGTCCAGTTCAGCTTGCCTCGCTCCCTCCTGGGTGTTCCTATGAATATTCACCCAAATCTCAGCATCTTGTCTGATTCTAGGGCACCTGATTTAAGCCAGTGTCCAACTTTCCAGGCAGAGAGCAACTTTGGTAAACAGTGAATATCTAGTTTGGCTGAGATATTGGGTTAAATATGGGGTCAAAGAAAGGCAGAAGTTGGAAAGGATTCACCATGGTACAGGAAGGAGCAGGGCTGGGGTTGTTAAAAGTGGGCACATTGAACATGGGAATAAATGATTGGGGCAGGTGTATAGTCAGTTTATGTCAAATTATCACAGTTTCTTTTGTGAAACTGTTAACATAAGTTACTGAAACAATATTAAAACACTGTGCCATCATTTTTCTTTTTTTTTCCTTTTCTTGTCTTTTCTTTCTTTCTTTTTTTTTTTTTTTTTTGTACCAGCAATTGACCCCAGGCGTGCCTAACTACTGAGCCTCGTCCACTTTATATTTTTTATTTTGAGACAGAATCTTGCTAAGTTGCATAGGGCCTCACTAAGTTGCTGAGACTGACTTTGAATTTGCCATCCTCCTGCCTCAATCTCCAGAATGACTATGCGCCATTATTTTTAGAAGCAAATTCCATGTAGTAGGACGTGTCTTTTGGGGTTTTACTCAAGAATCAGGGATTCATCTGACCAGATTGTCTGCAGAAGTAATCTTTACACATATTTGCAAAATAGCCGGTAAAGTTTAATGCTTCATCAACTCTCCCTTAACAATACTCATTCCTACTTGGGAAAAACCTACTATGTTCCAGAGATTAGGTATGTTATTGCTGAGCCTCATAATCTGACAAAGTAGTATCATTTTCCCAATTTTATGGATGGGGAAATTGAGGCTGAAATAGGATAAGGAACTTGCTTTGTGAGGAAGAAGACATAGAGATGAGATTTAATCCCAGATTTCTTTAATTTAGAAGCTCTAGCCATCTAGGTCAGATGAGCTGGTCCCATGGAGCCCATGATCCAGGCCTCGTGCTCTGGGGCTCTGACTCATCAGGCCTAAGCGATGACCCAGACATGTGCTTATTAACCCTCTCAAGTCATTGTTCAAACTGAAGCAGCCAGTCAGCAGCTCCAGCAGTTGCCCTGAATTATTCTTCCTTCAATAACAGTGATAATTAGGAAAACCACCTCTGTTGTATCTGCAGTCTTTGGTGTGTAGTGCTGTCTGAGATTCACAGCAGAGGTGTGGTAAGCGACACAGAGCATCACTCCCATGCTCCTGATGAAGGAACTGAGGCTCAAAGAAGTTCCTGGGTTCTCACTCACTCACCTAGAAGGGGGCAGGATGGAGCCTAGAATTCTAGTTCCATGCTGTTCTCTTAAGCCACTTGCTTAAGCATCTGAAAGAGAATAAGGTTCCACAGAGTAAGCATCTCTTAACTTTCTTTGACCTTGGTTGAACCAAAATGCTCTGTAAATACACCCAGATTGAAAGATTCATCAGGTGAGAAATAAAAATGGCACTTTCAAAGTGATTAAAAATGAGGTTGACTTTAACTTGCCAAGCAGACACCAGGTTCGGCACCCTCCTAATCGGCTGTAATTATCTCTAATTATCATTCCGTGCTGGTGGAACGAAGCTTTCTACTTCTATCAAAACCTGCTCTTTTCCTCTCCTGTCACCTGGAGGGCCCTTTTTCTAAGCTCCTTAGGACCTTCCTTTAAAGTTGATTGCTAGATCTCACCAAATCAGCACCTTCCTTCTGAATTTGAGTTTCCTTTGTCACTGTTTAGCTGGCACTTTGAACTTAGATAAGTTTTAAGTATTTTTTTAACTTTTCTTTTCCTATCTTCTAGGTGTCATCTCATCCAAATAGCAGTGACATCTAAGTGTTCTAGTGTATTAGGTTCCTAGCTTTGCAATATACCAGGCACTGGTTAACACCTTAATCCTGCAAGAGAAAAGAATTAAAATGGAAACTGTCCTCTAAGTGGGAAAAGTGTGGTATGGTGAGTGTAACTGGAGTTGGGAGTGGAGAGCCCCCTCAGAGAGGGAGGGACAGGCAAAGGACAGAAGTGCCCTTCGTGAGAAAATGCTCTCTTTGGGCTTAGTGGGGCATCAGAGCTTCTCTGTTGAGAAACTTCCTTTTTTGCACACTTCATGAAAGTGAATTGTGTGTGAAGGAAAAATGACCTCATGCATTATTCTGCTTTCCATGAAGTAAAAACTTGTGGTGGAAATTTACAAGGAAATCAATTTGATTTCTCCATTTCTCTTGGTGTATGATATTACTTAACACTCCGACCGTCACAGCTAAGTATATCTTTAATTTTCCTCATTTGTGTTTTCCAACCACTTCATTTAGCAGCTTGCTAAATATAATGCCCCCTCACCCTGGGTCCTTTTCTAAATAGATGAAGGATGAGTCCGGAAGTAGTGACATAATTTCCCTGGATTCACACAGTAAGTTGAGGACGGTGACCCAAGGCTGAACGAGAGCTCAGTCAGTTTTTCTCATAACTCTGCTCTGGGTCACTGAAGTAGGAGGCCATTACCCCTCCAGGCTGAAGAGCTCATCAGACCTTAGCAATTCTGTCCTGTAGAGCGGGGGTAACACACCACAGCCAAGGGCCAACCCCAACCTGTTGCCTGTTTGTCTATGATCTGTGAGTTAAGAATGTCTTTTGCATTTCTACGGGATTAAAAAGAGAATCAAAAGAAGTGTAACACTTCCTGGCCCATGGAAAATTATATGAAATTCTAATTTCAATGTCCATGAATGCAGATGGATTGCAATTAGCCACACCCATTTATTTTTGTATTATCTAAGCCTGTTTTTACCACTTGAAAGAGGTGGGTTGTTGCAAAGCCTAAAATATTTTATGATTTTCAAATCATACCGTCTGCAAAGCCTAAAATATTTCCTATAAGGCCCTTTGCAGAAAAGTTGACTGACCCCTCCTAGAGAGGTGGGGCATGGAACAAACACAGGTAGTTTCAGTCAGGCCTTGGGGCTGGTCTGTCATCAATGGAGAGGCAGAGAAGGGTGGGCTGTGGATGATGCCTTGGGAAGATCCCAATTTTTCCCATGGTGGCCCCTGTGTAATCTTTAAGTACATAACAGAATTCACCTTCCTTTTTATTTTATTTTTTTACTTCTTCCGTTTTGTTTTTCTTTTTTGATACCAGATATTGAACCCAGAGGTGCTTAACCACTGAGCCACATCCCCAGACCCTTTTATTTTTTATTTTGAGACAGGGTCTTGCTAAGTTGCTGAGGCTGGCTTTGAACTTGTGATCCTACTGTCTTAGCCTCCCAAGCTTCTGGGATTACAGGTGTGCACCACCGCACCTAGCCCTTTTTTTCTTTCATTATAAACTGTGTCTTAGTTTTCCAGTTATGGGAAAGGAAAATGAGTCTTAGAGAAATTATGTGATTTTTCTGAAAGCCACACACTGTTGAGTGGTCTATGTGGGACTTGGAGCCCAGCTCTTCAAATCCAGGGTGCTTTCAAGTATGCCAAACTTCTACAGAGAGAAGCCAGGTTTAATGGCAGATAATTTCTATATGAGAGGACAGGGAGGCCGTTTGGGGACTTTGCTCCCCTTAGTACACCTGAACCGCACCACTCTGGTGTTTACACGTACACTGCCTGGTAGTTCTAACAGTCTATAGAGTCACATCCTATTTCAGCAATTGGAGTATGCTCAGCAGAGTTGCCAGATTTGGCAAATTAAAATGCAGTTAAATTTGGGTTTTAGATTAAACACTAATAATTTTTGGTGTATGTTGTGTCCCATTCAATACTTGAATCTATTTGCATGAAATGTATTTAAAAAGTCACATTAAATTTTTTTTACTGCCTATGTGAAATTCAAAAACTGAAAAAGAAAATAAAAAGAGAAGTTTTAGATTCACAACTAACTTAAAAGAAAGGTGCAGATATCCCCCAAACCCAAATCTACAGAGGCTCCCTCATTCTCAACATCTCCAACTGGAGTGGCATGTTTGTTATAATTGATGAACTAATGTTCAGACATTATCAGTCACCCAAACCCATATTTTACCTTAGGTTCCACTCTTGGTGTTATATGCTTCTTAAGTCTGGAGAAATATGTAATGATATGTACCTACCACTAGAGTATTATAGTAGAGTATCTTAATTGCCCTAAAATTCCACTCTTCCCCACTTAATTCATCCTCCCACCCCTTTGCTACTGCTCTTTTTATTGTCTCCATAGTTTTGCCTTTTCTGTAATATCATAGACCTGCAATCACATAGTATTTAGCCTTTTTCTCTTGGCCTCTTTTACTTACTAAGATGCATTTGTTTCTGTCATGTCGTATCATGACTTAATAGCTTGTTTCTTTTTAGTGCTGAATACTGTTCCATTTTATGGATATTTGACATTTTATTTATGTATCCTAATTTTTCCCTTGGTGGGCCCTGTATGAATCCTAAATACATAAGATAATTCCCTTTCTGTCTTTTCCTTCTTTAAAAAATAGTTTCTTAGTTTCTTTTCTTTTTAATATTGGGCTGTGAATCAGTCAGGCATGTTATTTGATGATAGAATTTAGTAGCAGCTGTTACTTCAACTGTGTGGCCATCAATATCCCTCAATAAGTTTTAAAAATTCCATCCTTTTTAATAGCTGAGTAGAACTGCATGGTACCCAATCATTTTTTACTTTTATTTCAAGCACATTGTGATTTCCAACTAACCCTGATTAAGCGGTACATGTTCTGTACTAGTAGTTGTGGAACTAAGATCAAGTATTGGCATTCACCTGGTAATATAATAAAAGTTAACATACTAGTGCAAAATTCTAGAGTACAGAATGTTTCAGGAGGAGAGGGAATCTTGACTGTTTCCAAGTTTTGGCAATTATGAATAAAGTTGCTGTAAACATCAGTGGGCAGGTATTTGTGTGGATGTACATTTTCAGCTCCTTTGGATAACACCAAGAAATGCAATGGTTGGAAAATGCAGTAAGAACAATTAGTTTTGTAGGAAATGAACAAATTACCATACCTTTTTGTGTCCCCACCAGCAAGGACTGAGCATACCTGTTGCCCCACATGGCCAACATTTAGTGTTGTTGGTGTTCTGAGTTTGGCTATTCAAGTGGGTGTGTAGAGAGACCCCATTGTTGTTTTATGTGATGATATACGGCATGAGAATCTTTTATTTACTTATTTGCAATTCAAATTTAATTTGGCATCCTGTATTTTATCTGATAACCCTACCTTTTAAGGGAAGGGATTGGGGACTGTCTTTATCCTTTTTTTTTTTTTTTAAATATGCTTCTTTCTTCCCACATCACTACCAATCCCATTTCTAGTCCTATGATGCCCAACACAGTGCCTTTCAAAGATATTTATGGACTAAAATTATTTATTTATTTATTTATATTAAGAAATTTGGTTATTGTACAATCAAATATGCACCTAAAGTAATAATATGATATAATATGATATATATTCTTAAATCAGATTTACCCTCTAGATCCCACCCTATTCTCCCACCCTTTCCCTTCCCCACCTGCCACTCCTCCCTGCTTCCGAAACATATCTATGATTGCCCTAGGTTATGAGTTAGTATACCTTTGCTGGGTCTAATACATGAGTTTGACCACCTTTCCACAGGCCTGGTTTTAGCTCCAGCCTCCACAGATGAGTGAAAACATTCGACCCTTGACTCTCTGGGTTTGGCTAACTTTGCTCAGCATAATTTCTTCCATTGTAATCCATTTACCTTCAAAGGCTGCAGTATCATTGCTTGTAATTGTGAGTAGAACTCCTTTGTGTGTGTGTGTGTGTGTGTGTGTGTATACACCGCAGTTTTTGGATCCATTCATCCAGCGAGTTGGTTCCATAATTTAGCTATTGTAAATTGAGCCGCTATGAACATAAATTTTGCTATGTCACTGTATATGTACTAAAATTTAACGATAGACAAGCTTTTCCAGGCTAAGCCCTGGCTGTCACCAAGCTGAGGTGATAGACATATCAACAGATGCATTTCACCATATTCTGATACTTATAGCAGGGTGAGGCAAGAGCCATAGAAGTTTCAAGGAGGGAGCCTGTTAGTCTGTGTGGTAGAAATTTGAAAGGATTCCAAGGAGGGTTTTGAAGTAAGAGTAGGAGTTTATCTGACCAGACCAGGCAGGGGAAATCAGGGGGAGGGAGTAGCACGTGCCAGGTTGTAACTGCAGAAAGAAATTGGTGTGCCCAGGAAAAATGTGATGAGCTAGGTGATTGGTGCAATCTGGGATATGATAGGCAAACTGCTTTGATTCAAAGATCAGTATCAAAAGTTAAATGCTGAAGCTCCATAGAAGTGGCCCTGGAATTAAGACCATCATTGATCTTTGTTTTTAATACTGCCAATTCTTGCGTCACTAATTTAGCAGTCTTTTCAACCAAGCCTATATTCTTTTTTTAAAAAATATATTTTCTTAAGGAACTGAGTTATTGTACAATCATAAATGCATTTAAAGTAACAATATGATATGCATATCCACTTAAACCAGAATTACCCTTTAGATGCCTCTCTATTGTCCCTCACTCTCCCCACCCCAAAATGTGCTCTATTCGCCACCCCCCCCCCCAGCCTATATTCTTGATAGGTGCCTGTTTGCTTCAGGTTAGCCCACGATATAGTTTCCCCACCTGTGGCTTTGTGTTATGAAGGAAATCTCATAGCAAATCATTAATCAGTGCCTTTATTTAAACTATTGATGGGAAGAGACCCATTTCCTGTGCATGCCTGTGATTGGGCATTTGTTCTCCCCTGGGGATCTACCTACTTGTGAGAGAATCTGCGAGCTGGAGAAGCTGGGTGTTAATCCTTATCCCTGTTAGCATCAGCCTCAAGCATTAACTGCATGCACACCCTCTTTCCCTAACAACATCGAACAGTAACAGGCATGGCATCTTTAATTTGTCCTTGCAGATTCCTTGTCTGCTCTTCTCCATCCTGCTGGGTTCACCAAGAGACTACATTGTGTGGACTGTCCCAGGGAATGACCTTGCCCTCACCTCAAAGGGAAAGTAAGTACAGTGGCTCTATCTCTGGTGAGTCACTGTAAGTTGACCATTTCTTTCTACAAAAAGCCATGACTTCCATCAGGCCCTTTCTCCAAACAGCTGCCTTTCAGGTCACAGTTGGCTTTCCCTCCCTTGACCTCCTGCTGTGGGATTTAGAACGCAATGGCTTTCCATTCTTACCTGCCCTGGGGTATGCATTCCTTCTTCTTGAATTTCCTAACCACTGTTCACACCTTGATAAATAGTCACTTCATTACTTTTCCGGTTCTAGCACGCCATTTGTTTCTCCGTGGGATTCTGACTGATACAGATAGACCAAATACTGCACCAGTCATTCATTTGCATATTAACCGGTAGGTATGACAGTAAAGACAGAGGAAAGGTTAATCCAAGGACATCTCACATATTGCTTTACCACACTTTATGAACATCAGATGACTATCTATTATGTTAGAAAATATATACTTGGTTTGATAAATTGTAATTTCAACTTGTTAATATTGCTAGGCAGTATTAGGTGTAAAACACAAAACCCGGTGAATTATTCAACAGAATCACTATTTCTTTTGCAGGTGTGAATATAATGCTACCCGAGAGATCTAGTTTTGACTCTGAGCTCTTTTAATTACTACCTCTAAAGGGTTCCTTTACCTCTATGTATCTTATCTATAATATAAGTGTGATAATTCCTTCTTCACAGATTAAATGAGATAATGTTATAAAACACTAGCTTGCTGCCTGGTACATAATAAAAATATTGAAATGTCTAAGTGATGTTTACAGACATGTCATTTTCATAATGTCTGAGAATTAACCATGGGCTCAACAGTAGCATCTTCCAATAGGACTTTAGGCAATGATGGAACTCTTCTGTATCTGAGCTGTCCTGTAGGTGGTTGTTGAATACTCAAAATACGTGTGTGTGTGTGTGTGTGTGTGTAGCTGATTTTTTAAGTTTTAATTAATTCTATTTAAATTAGAATGGCAACATAAAGCTCATGGCTATCATATTGAACAGCACAGATCTCAAGAACAAACACAAAAATAACAAGTCATGTTGTAAGATCATCAGTGCTCTTTTGACATATGTCGTGAAAGTCATAAAAAGGATAAACTCAGGGTGTTGGGGTGATCTGTTATGCTCTGAGAAAATGACATGACATAGTGTTTGCAATATTTATTTAATAATGATTTTTGCAGTGAAAAAAGTAGATAAAGTTTATACATAAATTCACGTGTATGTACTTAAAGGGAATATTTTAGATAAGTTTATTGTCAGGCAGATGATATGGCTAATTACCAAGATTCTTCATTTTCTCTTGTGAGAAAGCTGTCGGCCATGAGTCTTCAGACTATCACTCCATCTCCAGGACCAATCATCTCTGCTCTGCCCTGTGCCCTGGGAAGCCGCCTATTAACGGCATCACTGGGCTTCCTCACCCTTGGTTTCCTGTTGGAAGCGGCCAGTTGGCAGCATCAACACCATCTCCTCTCTGGTGAGCAGGTTGTATGAAATTGGCTGTTTATTTTCCAGATTCTCTTCTTTGGGGGGACATTTGGACTGTGATAGCTTTGCCATCTGTGAGGGACCCTCTCCTCCCAGGTCTCTCTCTCTTCTTAGATACAGCTCCTTCCCTTTGCCTTTTTAGGCCTAGGGAGAGTAGAGGAGTACTGATCTTGCTGGCCTCAAAGGCTATATGATTTTTTTTTTTTTTATGGTTTCCCTATACCCTGACCACTTCTTTGAAAAGAGTCCCTTTATCACAAACTGTCCTCATATTACAAAATTTGAGTATGCCATTGTTTTCTCTGGGACTATGAAATAGTATCTGGATGCCTTCTCTCTCTGTCTGTCTTCCTAGAGGCAACTGCTACAGGGATAATTTAGGACATTGCTTTTTAAAGCAGTCGTTTAATCTCACTGCCTTACCAGACACCAACTCAGAGCCCTCCAGGGTGAGTCATTCTATTTGTGTGGGTGGGGCTAGTAAACTCCCTGAAGTGTATGAAAGATTATCTTGATAATGGTGACAGAGAATTTTCTCAAAAGTCCAAGTGTATAGCCACAAATAAAATAAACCAAAAAACGTCTGTGCATTTAGAAGCTTTCAGCAGTGACCACAGCTCAGCCCATCCTTACTGGGAAGGATGTGGTCAGAGTACTGTATACAGTTAAGAAATTACCTTCCTGAGCCTGGTGTGTGTGGATAAAATCAATTCCAAATGAAATGTAAAGTTGAGATCTTAGGCATGTAGAATTAGAGGAAGATATTAGAAGAATCAGGAGCACAGTGATTTTCATCTGCCTCAAAGATGATTTGGGATGGATAACTTCCTTTATCTTGGGCACAAGCAAAGAAGGACTGACTTTCCATGGCATGCCATATAGATGGCGACCTTCCTGGGTCCTTTCTTGTAAGGCTTGCAAAAGTGCTAAAAACCCCTCCTCCTCCAGTCCTGAAATACATTTCTTTCTAGAAGTTCTGTCACAATTCCAGAATTTCCCATTCTTAGCATGCGATCTTAACAGTATTACAGAAATCCTTGGCAGGACTAAAGTGTATATGGTTGAACTGTTACTACCTGGTAACTCTTGCAGAGGGAATGGGAATCCTGATTGGGAAGGAAGTAAGCAAGGTGTGAGGCATATGGAATCACTCAGGAATGACAGCCCCGTTAAAGACAGCATGGTGGAGCAGGCAGATGACTACAGAAGGCTCTCGATGCCTGAGTGTGCCTTTGTGTGACTAACACTGTCATCAGAGACAAACCTTGCCGAAACATGACACAACAGTCCATATAAAGTCTTCAGGCCATAGTTTAATAAATATATTTCCATTCCTGCTTCATTTATAATGAAGCTGAAAGATGTCCCAGATAGGAGACTTCCATACCTAAGGTGTGGCTGATTTTGAAGAACTAAACCATTAGAATAAACCAGGAACCAGAATGTCAATCATCTGTCAGGCTAACTGATCCAGTTTCAGTGAATAGAATGACATTGTTGATTAGTGATAGGCTTGTGGACTTGGGTTTGGAGGAAGGGAGAGGTGATACATGTGCCCCATATTTTCCAGGCCTGAGAAATGGCCTTTTTTTGCACCCACCCACCATTGCTCATCTGGTCTGTCATGGAATACCTGTGCTCCCTTGCTTTCACTTCAGCTCACTGCAATCTGCCCTTCACACAGGTTTAAAATGTAAATCAGGTCAGTTCCTTCCCCTGCTTAAAATCCTCCAACAGCTTTCCTACATACTTGGAGTAAGACCAGAATGCCTGATTGTGCCCTCAAATATCCACATCATCTGGGCCCTGCCCAGCTCTCTAACCTCATCTTTAGCTACTCTCTTCATCCTCTCTCCCTTCCAGGCACCTTGACCTGCTAATGTAGCCTCCTCAGTCTTGCCAACCCTGTGTTGACCTTCACCTTTTGCCAGGTCTGTTCTCCCCATAGACTTCTATACAACTTTCTCACTCATTCAGGTCTTCAAATGTCACCGTCCTTGATTCCTTTGTCAGAAGTGTTGACTTCCCCATGTCACTTCCTATTCTGTAACCTTACTTTATATTTTGTTCATGGCACTGCCCATTATGACTGGATATTATGCTAAATAGCCCTTTACCTGTAGGCTTTCTATCCTGCCTCTAGAATGCAAGTCTTTGGTAGCCAGGACTTTGCCTGTTTTTTGTTTTGATTTAATGTTGGTATGAATACCTGGAACACAGTAGGTGTTAGGAAATGTTTGTTGAAGGAATGGGTTGTGGAAAGGAAGGGGTCTTATCTAGGCCAGGGGATTGCATGTCAAGTCATTTGGGGGCTCAAGATAATAATTGCTCATGGAGGCAAGGCAAAAGGCCACACAAGGAATGAGGTGAGGGCTAGTGATACAGGCCGGTCTGGGGAACCACAGGTCAGAGAGCATCAGAAAGCGCAGAGCCTCTAGGAGGCAACGGATCAATGTTAGACTCCAAGTGAACCATGATGACAGCAGCGGGAGTTCCCAGTCCAAAGAACTTCAGGCACATTGAGGCCCTTGCTTAGATGGAAAGCTGCCTGAATGCTATTGCCACAACAAAGGCCACAAAAGGGCCTGAGTCGCTCTGAAGTTGAGTTCAGTTCAGAAATGGTAAGCTGTTTAACCCAAGGGTGGAGATAGAGGTTTATAGTTACAAAGCCATCATTGATCAATCCATTTAATTCTCTAGAGTCTGGGGAGAGACCCATTCCTTCCAAAATCAGCTCCCAACACATTATAACCTCTTCCTTGCTTATCCCCCTCCACCCCTGCCAAAGCCCACCATTCTTCAAGAGAGCTGTCATGATGTAGACTGTCCTCCAGAGACCATGAGTTCTGGGGCCCACTCACTTCTCTTGTCGGGGAACTCCATGCAGCAACCAGGGGCTCTGGGCTGGCTGGGAATCCCCACTGCAGCAGCTATCTTTCTGGGGTTGAGCTACAAAATACTTTTCAGATTTAGCACACAGCCTTGGCGGGGGGGGGGGAGCGTTGCTGATGGCTCTGCTGAAAAAGAAGGCTAGGGATGCTGAAACATTTGGGCAGCAGGAAGATTATTTCTAGAGTTTGGAAGCAAAGGTCCAAGCTGTAAGTGCTGCAGACACAGCATTGCACGCCCAGCCTTTCCAGCTCTGACTCTTTTGGCACACGACTGGGATCTCTGTAGCAGGTATATTGCTGTGTGTTCATAACTCAGCTCATCGTTTGAGGGTAAGAAGAAAGAGGCTTGGCGTGGCTTTCAGAGGAAGTAAGGTGAAGATTTCTCTCTTCTAAACAACGAAATAAACCACTTAGACCTCTCATGACTCAGAAACCACAGACCCCACAGGCAACATGCACCTATTCATTCTTGTCTGAAAATATCGATTGAGAGCCCATTGTGTGACTAACACTGTGCTTGGGTTGAGACTGTAATGGTAAAAAGAGATTCACTCTCTCCCCTGAAACTCAGAGAATCCCACTCGAGTGTGGTACATTCCACCACAGAGGAGGCAGTGTTCTCCAATGGTTAGAGATATAAACTAAGTTTTGCTACTCTTTAGTTGTATAACCTTGGGCAAATCACTTTACTTCTCTGAGCTTCAGTTTTGTAAATCTTTATTTCAGGAAAATTATATACACTATGGAATTTAACAAAGTAATGCATATTAGCAAGTGTTTAGTTCATGTGTCAATAAAGGGGCTAGCTATGATTCTGGTATTGATTTTAAGTTAAGGAGTAGTACAGAATTGCTGTAGGGACACATTTATATATTGAAATATCCTATTTCTGGGCAAATGTATCTATTTTTAGGGCCGAGTCTAGAAAGCATTTGAGGAATTGGAAATACCATTTATTTTTTTTCTTGGGCTTCTTGATCTAGAGCTTCTCCATTCAAGTCTCGCCCCTTCCCCCTTTCCTGGAGCCCTGTGTGCTCTGGCTCTCCCTCTGAATTTCTCTATAAAAGCTGCTCACAGCAGATTGACAGACTGGAAGGAATCCAGGCAAACTATGCATACCACGTTGTCATTGATTTAGAGCATTGCTCTTCCTAGAGGTTTCCACATCTCTAGGATGTGGAAAGGATGGTGTCATTTCAGGTATCAGTAGAAACTACTTTGGTTAATCATAGAGGTGATAATGCAGATCTACAGAGGAAAGAAGAACTATTCAGGAGCTGGAGTAATTAGCTATGGAAGGAAAGAAATATTCCTATTGTGCTGTATACCCAAGTAAATTCTAGCTGGAACTAAGGCCTACGTATGAAAAATATGGCTTATGATTTTGAGAAGTAAACGTTGGATACTTCTAAGGAGCTGCCTCTCAAAAGGCACACACCAAAAGGAAGAAATTTATAAACATGGTTGTATTGAAATATTACACTTCTGTATCAACAAAGACATAATAAACAAATTCAAATTACAAACCGCAGACTGAAAGAAGAGATTTATGATGCCTGTAGACAACAAAGACTTCATAATACAGTTTTCATAATTCCTACAAATCAATAGGAAAAGACAATCCAAGAAAAACAGGTAAACAGTATGAACTGGACAGTCACAGAAAAAAAAGAAAAAGTTCAGTTTCGTTATTACCAAGAGAAGTTCAAATTAAAATATAGCATGCTATGATTTTGTACCCTTGAGGCTGGCAAAAATGGTACTATGTGATAAAAACAAGTTTTGGTAAGGACGTGGGGAAATGAGCACTTGCATCTGTTGCTGATGGGAGTGTAAGTCGGTAAGGCCACACTAGAGAGCACACTGGCAGCATCTGTCAAAGTTGAAGATGTACGTATCCTAAGACGCAGTGATCCTGCTTGGTATGTGACCTAGAAAAATCTCTTGCACCTGTGTTCAAAGTGACAAGCAAAAGAATGTTTACTGCCCGCTCGTTTGTAAAGGCAAAAAGTTGGAAACCAATCAAAGGATGGATAAGTAAGTTGAGAACTAGTCATATAATGCAATATAACACAGTAATCAACATAAATGAGATAAACCTGCATGTACCAACATGGGGCAGTCTCTGAAGAATAATATGGGAATAGACGGAGAAAACTGTAGAAACAACTGAATTATATGATACTGTTTAGGAAAAAAATAAAAAATGTACTAATCTTTATATTGTAAACATTATCTAGTTATCTATTCATGCATGATGTATTTTGCTTACACTACATAAGTTTATTGTATATGGACATCTAAATCATATATTTTAAAAAACACATGATTACAGAAAGATATATAGTGAACATGTCAAAAAACAGTTATGGTCTGGACAGTACTCAAGGATAATTTAGAGGTCGAATAAAGAGAAGGGTTTGATACTGGTTTGATGTGGGAGGACTTCAAATATGATAAAATATTATTGTTAAATTGAGGTAATTGATAGAACATTACAGGTGCTTATATTTTCTAAATGTTTGATGTTTTAATATTAAAAAACTATTGGAAAAGAACTGATTCCCCTTCTTGCTTATGGCTTCCACATTAGTTCTCCAATTAAATGATTCATGTGGGGCCTATTTGTTTCCTAATGTATATCAGTGTGAATCTATGTCATACCCTCTTCTTTGCTAGAGAATGGACTCCTCTAGGCCAGGAAGGCCATGTGTGAGTGTGTAGTCCCTGCCTTCACAAAGGTGCTGACTGAGGGGTATAGGTGCCTGAATGCAGTCTGGTCTCTCCTCCTTCAGTTTGTCCTCTAACATAGGCCTGCATTCTTTGTATGACTACCTCTAACCAGCGGTAGCCCTTATTGCTACTTTAGAAGCCTGGGGAGGATCCTGTGTCTAATTTGACCATGTCACAGGAGTGCCTTTTTCTATTCACACAGAGGCATAGTCTAGACTGAAAGCAGATCCCATCTAGGAGATTAAGGTCATGCTAGGGCTTCCCAGCCCTATGGTTACCAATCCTGCCAACTCTTAGTGTTATCAGCTCAGCTTTGGATTTCTTTCACTCAGTTTGAGATAAAAATCACAAAGAGACAAGCAGGGAATACCATCTGAACAAGGCTTTATTGGGGGTTCATTCTTCCCCCAATAACAGAGTCAGCACACAGGATAGAGTCCCTGGATTGTTCCTTGAGGGATTCAGGAGTAGAGTTTATATAGTTTGGAAAGTGGCCCATGCAGGAGTACTGGTGACGTTTATGTATGGCTCATGACCAAACATCCTCTTGGTACCAGGACAGTGCATGGAATAGAGGTCTGCTCGGAACAGTGGTCTACTCATGCAAGCTGGGTTCATTTGAGTTTGGCTTGTGGATATGAGGTGTCCCCTAAAAGCTCCTGTTTCAATGAGGGAACATTTAGAGGTGAAACACAGGTTGGATGTGGCTGATGGGGCTGGGTCACTGGGAGCAGGCTTTGGGAAGGCTTATTATCTGTGGCCTCTTATCCCGCACACCCCCTGCCACCTCTTTACTGGCCACTATAAGAGAAGCAGCACTCTTCCAAGATGATGTTCTGCCTCATCTTGGGCTCAAGGCAATGGAATTGGCTGATCATGGACTGAACCTCTGAAGCCATGAACCAAAATAAACTTTTACTCTGCTAGGTTGTGCTTGCCATGTTTTTGGTCATAGCAATGAAAAGGTGAGTAACAGAGAAATTGGTACTGAGGAGTGGAGCTGTTGCTTTGACTAACCTGTGCTGTTCAGACAGTTTTGGAACTGATCTGTGGGAGGAGTTTGGAAGTGTCTGGAGGTGCAGGATGGAGAAGACAGAATGTTGTAAGCAGAGCTTAATGGATGAATTTGGAGGTGACCAAAATACTAATAGGAATACAGACAGTAAAGACTGTGCTCATGAGGGTTCTAAGTAGAACAAGAATTCCATTGGAAATTGGACTAGAGACCATTATAGTATGTCAAAGAACTTGTCTACATTTTGTCCATGTTCTGAGACTGTTTGAAGTCAAATTTAAAGATGATGTAATAATTAATCCGGTTGAGGAGATCTCAAGGCAACTCAGATTTCAGGCAATGTCATGGATATTGCTATTGGCTACCAGCCAGGTTTACTGTGAGAACTGAGAGCAGAAAACAGAATGGAAGGATTTAAAATGTTTCTAGTTTGTCCAGAAAAGTACATATAAAACTGGAGCCAAGGAAGATATGGTTGTCAAATTAATTATAACCACTAGAGAGTTCTTTGCACAGAGACAACAGGAAAGATACCATGAGAACATCTCAGAAATTGGCAAGACCACATCTGTCGCAGATTCAAGGATGTAAAAGTGAAAATTATTAGGAGAAAAGACAGTGGGGGCGTCTTGATCACATAGCCCACCATGCTTAGTCATACAGGCACTCAGAGGCCACTGCAGTTATGGTCCCACAGGGACCAGCTATTGGCAGCAGACTTTGGCACTGTCCACATGGTGCTGGTTCTGCAGGAATGCAGGAAACTAGAGTTGGGGAGTCATGGAAGCTTCCACTGAGATTTCAAAGGAAGGCCTGGGAGATGAGCCAAAGTGCAGTAGGGTCAGAATCCCTGAAGACAGTCCCTGAGAGGATGATGCTTGCATCTGTGAAGGTGAAGCCAAGGCCGGAATGGAGACCACCAGGATTAAGAGATGCTAGTAACATGCATGGACTGACTGCTGGGGAAAGCTGCTGACTGCAGAGAGAGCTGAGCTAAGAGGAGGCCGTGTGCTCTGCAACTGGCAAGGCCAAAAGGGTAAGACTGCCCAGGCCCTGAAGAGCTGACATCTCATGACTATGTGCCCCATATGCCAGTTGTGGATAGAGGACTTATTTGCCCAGCTGGGTTTTGGTCTTGTTTTTCTCATCCCTTCTTTATGTGACTCTACTCCTCCGCTTTGGAATGGGACTGTTTACTTTGTGCCATTATATATTGGATATATGTAATTAACTTGCTTTTGTTATTTTACAGGAGCTCACAGCTAAGGGTTTCCCTTGAGTCTCAGGTATGACTTAGGATTTGGATTTTGAGCAACGCTGGAGCTATTATGCAATGGGGACCATTGAAGATGGACTAAATGCATTTTTCATTGTGAGATGGACATGAGCTTCCAGGGGCACAATGCTATGGTTTGGGTAAAGGGTGTCCTCCAGAAGGTCCTGTGTCAATGTAGGAGCATTCAGAGGTGAAATGCAAGAAATGCAAGTGAGGAGTGGCTGGAGGGGACGGGGAAGGGTTTATCTTCTCTGTGGTCCATCCCCCACAACCTTTCCTGGCCACCAAGAGCAAAGACTTGCCCCTCCACCACACCTTTCCTCATGATGTTCTGCCTAACCTTGGGTCCAGAGCAATGGAGTTGGCCAACCATGGACTGAACATCTGAAGCATGAGCTGATAGAAACTTTTCTCTTTTAAAGTTTTCTTGCCAGGTATTTTGATTATAGCAACAAAAAGCTGATTTACACACCACTCCGGAAAGTTATATAGTGGTCAGAGCTTTCTGTGCATGTAGACACTATAGAAAAGTCCCTTTGCAAGCTTTGAAGAAGGAGGTGGTGTAAATAGGACTATCTTAACATATGTGTTTTGCAAAAACCTGCTTCTTATTAAAGATGGAAAACATGATTTATTTTATTCCACTATGGGGGTAAGAATGAATCAAATAGTTGATAACAAGGGTTAGGAGGCTGGAGCTCAGCAGTTACTGTGCTTGCCTGGCATGGGTGAGGATGCGGGTTCATACCTCAGCACCATGTACCCAACAAAGTGTCAGAGCAACAAAAGCCACATGAAAAAGTAAATAAAACTGATTCTCTCTCTCTCTCCCTCTCTCTCTCTCTCTCTCAAAACAAAACAAAAAAACCCCCAAGGTTTGGAACATGCTTGCTCTACCTAGGAAAGCCAGAGGGAGGATTGAACAATATATAACTTGTTCACTGGTCTTTACCTCAGTTAATTTGTCCACTTCTCTCAACATTCCCTGAGTCAGCAGCACCTGGGTGTGAACCAGGTACCACTGACCTTGTACCCCTGCTAACCAAGAAGCACCCATGTGAAGACCATCTGTGCATTTTTTAAATGAACTTTTGGGCATTCTCTAATAGTCTTTATGGAAAGTATGATTGGTTGAGGCGTGATGTATGAGTTCTTAACCAGGAAAGCAAACTAGTTTGTATGACAACAGCTGTTTGAAGTAAAAGTCAACTTATTCCACCTGGTGCATTTGCTGAGCATGTTTTGGACTGGGTACTCTAAATCAGACAATAAAGTCATCCTCAGGAAGCCAATGAATCTGTGATACTTTGGACATAGAGTCTTCATGTCCATTTCTGGCTAGGAGAGTGATAGTGACTACCTGCAAGCTTCATATACATCTGTGGAGCAGCAGGAGACAGCGGTTGAAAAACGAGCTATTTAGTGCAAAGTAAACAGGTGTTTATATTCTGCACCCAAAAAAAGCTTGCAGAAATCTTTTAAGAAATTTGTATTGATGTTGCCTTGATGATGATTTTTATTAGATCAATGTGTTATAGTTGATTCTATCATAAAATATGGCTGTAGCCTAAAGTTAGTAGAGTTCATATCATATAAAACATTAGACCAATTCACATCCATTTTTCTTTCCAATCAATCATCCAAGACATACCTAATGAGTGCCAATTAAGTGCAATATGCCAGTGATTGAAGACTGGATAATAAATCGTTTTGTTCTCTCAAGTAAGTCAGACTGTATTTTTGAGCAGCAAGAAAAGGAAATACAGGAGGTAGTGGAACCTGCAGCAGCAAGGTGTTTGGGTCATGGAAGGTATCCTGGAGGAGGTAATGTCTGAGCTGGACTTGAAATGCTGAGTGGGGTCTACAGTGGGAAATGCAATCCAAACAGAGAAGGCAGCCTGATTAATGTATTGAAATCCTCACCAATTGACTTCGTTCACCCAGATATAATTTTGTCTTTTCCTGGACAAACTATGGGGAACTCCCCCACCTTTATTGGGTGCTGTATTGGTGGAGATGTTAATCAATTTGCCTGAAATTCAAGTTCCAGGCAGTTGAGGACCAGAAGCAGCTGGGCCAACATATCCCCATGGCACTCTTTCCAAGAACTGGACTCTTCAGCCTAGATATTGTAGGAAGGGGAGAGTGGTTCAGGCCAGTTATTGTAAATGCTTATTGTAAGGTTCTGAAAGGATTATTTATGGGTCCTCCGACCGAAATCCCAAACTTGTCCTGTTCTCAACTTTTCCATGCCTGATACTTGAATTTTCTTTTACTTCTGGGATCTACCTTATATTCTTTCAAAAATTTTTACTCAAGTTATCCAGAATCAGTATCTGTAGTTTGCAAATAAAATAATCCTCACTGATACAAGAAAGAAGTAGTGGAAACTATAAGTCTAGGAAGTCTACTCTTTAATTCATTTGCCAGAACTCCTTAAAGAAAATTTCAAAGCCCTTCAGAGATTCTACTACAAAAGAAAGGAAAAGGAAGGAAGGAAGGGTGGATAGAAGGAAGGAAGGAAGGAAGAAAGAAAGGAAGGAAGGAAGGAAGGAAGGAAGGAAGGAAGGAATTCCTCATCATTTTAGGTCTGTGCATCTTGCCAGATACCTGATAGAATACGGTGGCACGTACATTCCTGGAGATGCTGGGTTTGCAAAGAAATAGGGTGGATCCCATTGGCATCCTTTAAACCTCTGCCACTGTCTCTTCCACAGAACAGACATTACCTGCAGCATGAAGGGGAAAGGAAACGATATGCTGCTTCACACAGAACCCCGCAGGAATCTGCCAGAGACTACTCTGCATCCGGAGATAATTGAGCTGGTTGGGCCTCGGGGAAGAAATGTGGATGACAAAGAGTCAAAGACATCAAATTTTTGAGCCTACTTCTGGCTAAACTTCTAAGCTTCTAACCCACAAGCCCAACATCTATTATTGAAATTGAGACAATTAAGAACTCTGGCCTTTTTTCCCCCTGTTGTTGTAATTACAGCAACATCTCTGGCACAAATTATGACTCATTCACTCCTCAAGGCAATTAGTATCTGGCCACTAACAAGGAAACTCTTTTTTTTTTTTTTTCGTAAATGGTATCACTTGGTGCCCACAGAACACTGGAGACTCTAATTCTGAAGGAGGAGGTTTTGTTCAGTATTGGAGTTGGGGCAAGGGTCCCCTTCTGCATGGTGTGGCATTTCATTGAATATACTTGGATCCTGACACCCCCTGGAATGGTATCAGTATTCACAAGGTCTTACTCTGATTTTCATTATTTTGCATATTGGTATTATCAGGAGTTATGTACAAAATGTTCATGGTAGTTCTTAGTTTGCAGAGAATTTAAGTAAAAATACTCATAAAGCAGTTGCCTTATGAATTTTAACAAAGGTGTTTTGATTTCTTTCCAGTTTCTCTATTGGAGTCAGCCAACGGGATTTTCTTTGGTAGATGATATGATCTGAATGTTTATGTCCTTCAAAAAGTTTTTGTGTTAAATCTGCTATAAGCCTCAACGTGTTGGTATCAGGAGACTGAGTCTTTGAATTGAAGCTTTGTGATTGTGATTAGTGCCTTCATGAAAGAGATCTCAGAGAACTGTCTGGCATCTTCCACCAGGTAAGGACAATGAAAAGATGTCTATAAATCAGAAGGTGGGCCTTTACTGGACACCAAATCTGTTGGAGCCTGGACCTTAGACTTCCAGCCTCCAGAACTGTGAGAAAAAAGCTTTCTGTTGTTTATAAGCACTCCGTTTATGGCATTCTGTTACAGCAGCCCGAATGCACGAAGACGGCAGATAAGTACAATGCGGTATCTGAAAGAAAGTAATCAATCATAAATTCCATAGCAGCTTAGGGAGAATCAGAATCTTCTGGTGAGCATTGGCTCAGATGCCCTCTAGAATTGCCTCTAGTATCTTTCACAACTCATGCTATTCCAAGTGACAAATATCCAGGCTTGAAATGGCGTAAGCAAAATTGGGAATTTATTGTCTCTAGTCATTGAAAACTCATGGTGCCAATTTGACATTGACTTAATTTTGAGCTCAAGTTTCTCTCATCTTGGCTCTGCACTCTACTGCGTTGGACTCATTTTTAGGCTCTATGGAACGTCCTCAGAAGTTTCAGGTTTATTCCATTGCAAAGTCAAACCCACCAAAGGGGAGCAGACATTTTGATCTAGAATTTCCTGCCAAATCCATGAAGTTCAAAATGCTTGGACCAATTTAGGTCACATGCATACTCCCGAATGGGTCACTCTGACCAGGGAATGTGGATAATTCCGTCAGCTTATGAACGATGCTAAGGGTGGATTCTTACATTGTGTGGGGCTGAGAGTCAGGGAAGATGGATCACCACAAACAAACCAGCTAGAAACAATCCTAAGAATTCTTTTATGTTTCAGGCGGAAAGGGGAACAGCTGCTGTAAAGAAACATGTTAAATGGCCGTCATATTTCTTTGCAGAATAGGACACCTCCAAGTGTGCTCTGAGGCAGTGAGAAAGAGCCTCTACTCAGGTTTTTCTTTCACGTCTTCCCATTAAATGCAGCCATCCCTAAATTCTTCCAAGCCCTGACATGCATAGAGAGGCAGCCATCGCCATAATTCTTTTGTTGGCAGGGTGAGGAGGAGAAAACTAACATACAATCAGCAGGTTTGTCCTGGAATCTCCAATTATTTGTAGATCTCCCCAGAGCGTATGAAACTGATTAAACAGTTACTTTCTCTGAAGGAATTTTGGCAGATAGATTTATGCAACCTAATGATTTTATATACAGGTCTCTGAAAACAACTAATAAGAACTCCCACTGACCAGTAGCCTTGCTCAAAATACCAGGCCATACTCTGGATGTTTTGTTAATTTATTCCCCACAACAACTTACTGGGGAAGATATAAACATCTCCTTCGTGATCCAGATGAAGAGACTGCAGGTCAGAGAGGTTAGGTATGCTTCTGGGCCTACAACAAGTAATAGGCAAGTCAGGATTCAAGCCCTGTTCTGTTCAATCCCACAGCTCCCGAAATCAACCAGCATGGTTTATCCTCTTTTCCTTTCTCTGTGAGATGACACACAATTGACAAAATCTATCTCCTTTGAATAGAGAAGCAAAAGGGATTAGAAAGTCTTCCCCCTGTAATGACAGGATGCATTTTTATGCCTTTATAGTAGCAAAGGGAGAATAGTGTTGAACGTTTCTAGAGCATCAGCTGGGTTTGAGTCACTGAGAATTGAGGAAATAGCCCATTGCAGCCTATTGGAAGACGATTTTTGAGTGGAGGAGAGTGAAACTCCTCAGGTTTTCTTAGACACAGTTTATGCATCAACCAGAGGGCTGCAGATTGGCATGAGCAGATATCACCCAGCTCTCCAGCTTCCAGGCTGCAACTCCCCAGCACTAGTGAAATGATGCATCAGAAAGCTGCCCTGACTCACTCCTGGAGTCTGTCCACACCAGCCTCTGCCACCCCCGCTCCATAGAGACCACACTTACTAAGATCACTGAAGATCCTCTAGCTCCTAAGCCCACGTGGAAATTCTTCTTTGTGGTTCGTTTTGGTCTCCATGGTGCCTGCATCACCCCTTGATATGCAATATCCTCTCTAACAAGCAATAGCCACCCTGCTGGGCTGTCTCCTCCTCCAGGACACTTGTAGGATATTTCTCATCATTGATAGGAGTTCCTGTGTGTTCCATCTGGGGTTGATCAGGACCCTGAGCAGTGCCGCAGTGCCTCTTGTTTCTGTGTTAAATACACTGGGAACTGCAGGTGCCAAGGTATGGATATAGTTTGTTTCCTAAAAGCTCAGGTGCTGAAAGCTTTGTCTCCAGTACGGCAGTGTTGAGGTGGTAGAAACTTTAAGAAATGGAGCCTGGTGGAAGGCTCCCATTTCCAGAGAGTTTTTTTTTTTCCCCCAGAGTTTTCCATTTCCTAGTGGAGCCTCTACATTCATGAATGAATTAGTCCTGTCTCTTGAGAGTGGATCAAGTCTAGTAGGAGTGGATTTGTTCCCATGAGAGTAAGCTGTTATAAAAACAGTGAGCCTGGGGCTGGAGTGGTGGCTCAGCACTATCCCACTTGCCTGGCATGTGGACTCAGGTTTGAACCTCAGCACCACATTCACAACTAAGTGTCGGAGCAATGAAAAGCAGATGGAATACTACATAAAATTGATTCTCTCTTCCTCTCTCTCTCCCTTTCTCCCTCCCTCTCTCTCTCTCTCTCTTTCTCTGTCCTGCTTGTGTAGGTGACATTTCTGCTTGAGACCCATTTCCTTTCTTCTTCTCCACCATGTTGTGAAGCAAGCGGGGAGCCCCAGGATTTTGTTACAATGTTGCCTGGACCAGCTAATCACTAGAATTATGAGCTAAATACATCTCTTTTCTTTATACATTACCCAGGCCTGGGTATTTGCTAAGAGCAACATAAACTTTATTAATAGGTTTAACAGTAAATCTCAAGATTTGAAAAACTGGTATGACCTCTGCATTAAGGTTATTGAACAAGTGCATTTGACACACAAATATATTTCCTGCCCTCCATCCCATTGTAAACGTGCTATAGAATCATGTTGTACTAGTTTGAACTTCAATGTACAGCTATTTTGCCACCGACTTAAGGCAAGCATGGTTCATCTTCCCTCATTTTCACTCTGAGAACCTGCTGGAGTTACAGCTTTTTGGCTGTGGTGGGAGCTTCATGTCAGAGTTTGGCTGTAACTTGTTATTTCTTTTTTATTATTTTGGTACCTTGGTTATCACCTCATTTCTTTCATCTTCATTTACATCTGAGTTAAATCTTCATTTGCTCCTTTCTCCTATCTCTTACTTGTTGTTATCAGTTGGTGTAGAGTGAGGAAAATAGAAATCACACCAGTTACTTGAACAGAGTTTAAGACAGAGTTAGTTAGGTAAATAAAATTGGAAGACTGAAAATGCACCCCGGGAAATGTGAAGAACCGGTGAAGTCTTGACTATGGGAAGCAGCAAAGAGAACAGAGGAAAGAGTCATCGGGAACTAGAAACTTGGAGAACATACATAGAACTGAGGCCAACGCCATCAAGGGACACAGCTTGCTGGTGCAAGAATCTTCAGGGAGTTTGGGGAGTATTAACAAACACTGTGGAAATGGGAACCAACTGATACAAGTAGGATAAAGATCATAGAGTAGAAAAGATAGAAACAAAAACAAGACAGGAATGATCAATCTTTTCTCTCTACCCATCCATCTTTTCTCTTTTCTCCTCCCCCAGTCCCTCCCCATGAGCAGCACCTTAAAGGAGCCAGCTGTCAAAGGTGAAATAGGGTTAGTAGAATCCAGCTCCAGTAACACAAAGTAGAACCCAGAGTGGTGTGTTACAGTTTGAATTTTTAAGTGTCCCCTAAAGCTCCATATAGTAAAGGGTTGGTCCTCAGCATGACATTATTAGGGAGTGGTGGAGACTTTGTGGGGTGGTGCTTAGTGGGGAGGTTTTCAGGTCATTGGAGGGCATGCCCTTGAAGAGGGCGATGGGACTCCAGCCCTTTCCTCTTTCTTTCTTTTGCTTCCTAGCTGCGAGCTGAGTGGTTTTGTTCAGGCAAAGGCTCCTGCCATGATGGGCAACCATAGACCCAAGGCAATTAGGCCAATTGATCATGGAATGTACCCCCCAAAACTGTGACCCAAGCAAACTTTTTGTTTTTATAATTTGTTATAGTGCTAGAAAGCTGTTTAACATGGTGGGACTGGATCCAAGGGACAAGAGCGTAATAAACATAAATGTACCTCTGACAAAACCCCCTTCACCCATTCACTCTCACTATTTCTTCAAGGAGAAACGTGTGCCTAAAATTCCCACTTTCCAGGGCTGGAAAGTCATTTTCCTAAATATCTACTTCTTTTATGAGAACTTCCAATTTGATCAGAGAAGAACAGGGTCTTTCCTTTAATAATGGATCCCTGGATTTTCTTAATACTACCTGGAGGAAGTTATTTCCCATTCCCAGTGAACCACTCCCATATCACTAAATAAAATATGCTTCTCTGAGAGAAAATAGTGCTCAATGGAGATTCATCCTCTCTTTTGTTCCTTGATCCCTCATCACCTAATCACTAAAAGGTATATTGAAAAGGGTGGCTCCATGGAGCCTTCCAATGGAGATGATGCAGAGTGTAATGAAGCCAAAGCCCCATTAAATTACACTACACTAATCTGAAAACCCAAACCCAAACTACTAGTTACACTTATATACATTATGCCAGACACAATGGAATAAAACTGTGACACACTCCTCAAGCACAGACCTTGCACAACCCCTTTAGTTTTTACTTTTATGGCTGATATTCTCCAACAATCCAATGTCATTTTTTCTCTTCAGGAACATTAATTTTTTAGGGTTAGAAAGAGATCAATAGTCATAGTCTGAAATTGGTGTCTTTGGAAGAGGAAATATGTTGTGCAACAGTACGTAGATTGGATAGGGCCCCTGTTAAGAAAACGGTGTGCTCTTTCGTGATTGTGTCCATCAACAGTGCCCCAAGCATTATTTTATTCAGTTGCTAAGGTTCTGACTGTGTCTTATAGTACTGTATCTATCACTTGGTTTTTGTTCTTATGCTTTCATACTTGATCTTTGGAATGGAACTTTATTTAAAAGGCCCTGACATGAGAAAAAATGGACACTGTCAGGCCATTCTCTTAGGGCACTAAGAAAAATAGTCAAATTGTCAAACATCCAAGTCATGGACTTAGTCTACCACCTTCCCCACCAGGGTGTGACTTCCAAACTAATGCATCTCATTTTGCAAACTATGTGACCATGGGTATTCTGATTTTACAAAACACTCTGCAAGGTTGGCAGTCACTTCCCCAACCACGGTCACTATCTCAGTTGGAAGAAGGTAATACTCATAGACACCTTGGAGGGAGGGAATCATTTTAATCATTGCCCTTTTAATAAACATTTGTTGAATATTAACAACATGCCAAGCACTATTCTAGGCACTAGAAATACATTAATAAACAAAAAAATTAACAAAATTTCTGCCCTCATGGAAATTACTGCATGCACATGCACACACATAAGTCTGTATGTGTGTGTAGATAGACAGTAAAACAACTAACCAGGATACGTACACACACACATTGTGTGTGTGTGTATACATCTATGGATATGTATATGCCAAGGACAGCTTTATTGGCAAGGTGCAATTTGATCAGAGAACTGAAGGTGGTGCAGGAATAATCTACACAGATATTTGGGGGAACAGAAACTGTAAAGTACTAAAGCATGTATGGGATTAGGACAGAAGCTAGACTGGGCTAGGGATGTAGCTCAGTGGTCAAGTGCTTGCGTCATAGGTACAAGGTCCTGGGTTTGATTCCCAGCACCACAAAAAAGAAGCCAGGCTATTATCAGAAGCTGAGTGTTGGGAGGAGAGGGTAGTCAGAGCTGAGGTTGGAAAGGTGTGGGGACCATATTGCTTTTTTAGTCTCTTAGCTTGCTGTCTGTTAGATATTATTATTTAGTATAATAGAAATTCATGTATTAATATGTCACATATTTAGATCTCTTTGATCTTTGTTCATTGCATTTCAATATAATTGGTTTCTTTTAAAATTCAATTTATCTGATTTTATGCATTTAAAATTGTTATTCTGATAAAGAACCTGAAGACTTTAATAGTTTCCCAAGAGATTTGCATCACAAAGCAGGTATACAGTTCCTGATACAGGGACTTTCAGCCATGGCAGGATTCCAGCTTTTACGCTGAGGGGGAGATAATAAGCTATTGGAAAGGACAGATGTGATCCCTCTGGCTGCCACAGTGAATACACTAAAGAGACAGAGATGGGATGAAGAAGGTCAGCTAGGAAGGTGTGCCAAAGCTCTAGGCAAGCAACGATAGTGGCTGGAACCAGAGGACTACAGTGAAGGCAAAACCAAAGGGGCCTATCCCAGAGAGACATTAAAGCTAGCACCAATAGGATTTGCTGACAGGTTGGACATGAGGTGAAGAAGGGATAGAGGATGAAAGTTTTGACCCGAGTAACTGGTAGCATAGAGTTGCTTTCCTCTGAGGTAGGGTACATGCAGAGGGACGAGGCAAGACAAGTGACAAACGTCAGATTCAACTTTTGAATATCTATGTTTGAAACGATTATTATATATCCGGGTGGAAATGTCACATAGGCAGCTGGAGATAGAAAACTGGAAGTGTGGGGAGCAGTCTAGGCTAGCATTACAAAGCTGGGGATTATCAGTCTGTGCTTGGCATTGAAGCATTCTCATCTTGGAAGGAAGTTCACATGGGGAAAAGATCAGCTTTGATAGCTGTGACCTAGACCAACCTAACAGGACTTGCGAGAAGGAGAAAGAATCCATCACAGAGAGCAGTCATTGAGTTAGGAGGAAACCCAGGATGATTTGAAGTTCCTGAAGCCAAGAGAAGAAAGTGTTCCCTCCAGAAGCGATTATCTGTAATATGCAGCTGATGGGTCAAACATGACAGTGGCTGAGAACTGACCATAGACTTAGCAACTTGGAAATCATCGGTGACTCTTCTAGAGAGTGTTTCGGACAATTGGTTTGGATGAAAGTCATATTAGAATAGGTTCAAGAAAGAATAAGGGGCAGAATCGGAGGCAATGGGAATAGGAAGTTCCTTTGGGAAAATGTCCTCTAAGAGAAGCATAAAATTTAGATGATAGCTGGAGGGAAATACAGGGAACAAAGGACTTTTAAGATGGGAGAAATGTCAGCGTATTTGAAGGCTGACAGAAATGATTTTTTAAAATGAGGAAACGCAGGTGATTCAGGTGAGTCTGTGGCCATAGGTGAAGCTATGACTTTGGGTATGTGAAAGGTGGGTGGCACCTAGTGGAAAGGCAGAAGGCTGGGCCTTAGACAGGAACCTGGAGTTCATCCCATAGGGCCAGGCAGGAAGGAAGGCAGAGTGTAGAGGGAGAAGAGGTGGGAAACCTATAGAAGTTGTCTTTTTCTCAAGATTAAGAAGCATGGTCATCCACTACAATTGAGAGTGCATAGGGGGAAAAGACAGACTCAGTAGTCATTTCCCTTTAACCCTTTGTCCTTCCTATTTCTTTTCCCTTCCGCAAAGCAAATGGGCTTCCTCAAAGTGGAGCAATCATCTTATCACCTGAGAACAGGCGTGAAGCACCTGGTGTTCCTACACATGCAGGGAGGCACAAGAGGAAGATGGAGTCTCGGTTCCTGGTAGCATTGCTGAGCCTCTATGTAGCCCTCACTTTCTACCTCTGGAATTCTTGCCATGTGAGACAAATTTCTCTTCCTTAAAGTCACCACATTAGTTTAGTTTTCTGTTGTTTTTTAAACTTGTTTCATCCCTAACTCAGAAGGCACTTTCTAGTGAAGATAAAATGCTATTCTATTTGGTTTTAGAGGGAATTTTATAGATTTAGTGATGAGGAACTTTACTTTGATACATCTGTCAACTAAAACTGATTCTGCATCCTTTTGAAGTTGCTGCCTTCCCCTCATTCCTTACTTCATTGCCAGACTTATCTTTTAAAAACAGCCTTATTGAGGTATAATTGATATACAAAGAAACACATGCATTGCACATGTACAATCTGATGAGCTAGAACATGTGCAAACACCCAGGATGCCACCACTGCAGTCAAGGGCATGGACATAACTCCCTCTCTCCCGAAGTACACTTGTCTCCCTTAAAAAAAATACACTTAACATGAGAACCACCCTGTTAGTAAATTTTGAAGTGCATACTGCAGTCATGTTAATTATAGGCACCATGTTGTACAGAACTTATCTAGCTCAACTGAAACTTTATACTGTTGGATGACAGTTTCCTCCCCCAGCCCCTGGCAGCCACTATTGGAGTCCTTTCTTCATGACTTTTACTGTGATAGACACCTCATGTCAGTGCAGTACTTTTCCTCTGTGACTGGATTATGGCACTTAGCACAATGTCCTCCAGATTCATCCATGATGTCACAAATGGTAGGATGTCCTTCTTTTTGCCAATATTCCACTGTATGTATATGCCACATTTTCTAAATCTATTCATCTGTTGACGAACATTAGGGTTGTTTCCACATCTCCGCTACTGTGAATAATGCTGCAGTGAACATGGGAGTGCAGATATGTCTTTGACATATGGTTTCCAATTATTTTGGGTATACACACTCAATAGTGGGATTGCTGGATCAAATGGTAATTCTGTTTTTAATTTTTTTCAGGAATCACAATGCTGTGTTCCATAGCTGTACCCCTTTTGCATTCTTACCAACAGTGTACCAGGGGTCCCTTTAGTCCAAAACCTTGCCAAATGTTGTCATTCACTTTTTTATAACTGCCATTATATCTATAGGTGTAAGATGATGTCTTTTTGTAGTTTTAATATACTTTTCTCTGATAATGAAATCACATTGAGCATCTTTTTATATACCTGTTAACTATTAGCATGTATTCTTTAGAGATGTATCTAAGTCCTGTACACAATTTTTAAATTGTGTTTTGGATTTTTTAAATTTTTTCAACAGAATTATAGGAGTTCTGAAATTTGGAAGTTAACCCCTTACAAGCTATGCGGCTTGTCAGAATTTTCTCCCATTCCACAGTTGCCTTGTCTTTCTGTTGACTGCTTCCTTTGCTATACAGAAGCTTTGTCGTTTGCATTCCTACTTGTCCATCTTTGCCTTGTTGCCAGGTTTATTGTAGGATCATGCCCGTGTGTGCCTTCTCTACTCCTCCCCCTTCCACTCATGTATCAGGCCACTGGAGTTGATTTCCAGGGAACTTCCACAGAAAGCATCATGACAAAGATTACTGATGACCATGCTGCCTCCATTTTGTCCTTACTCCTCTTTTTTTAAAGAGAGAGAAAGAGAGAGAGTGAGTGAATCAATTTTTATTTAGTTTTATATGTGACTTTCGTTGCTCCGACACTTCATTGTGTATGTGATGCTGGGGTTCAAATCCGTGTCCTTGCACATGCCAGGCAAGCACCGTAACTCACTCCTCTTAAACCCTGTGTAGGATTCCTTCACAGGCTTCTTCTTAATTCTCAACCTGTGAATGATTTCCCTGCCCCTTTCATGGCCGTTGTTGTCTGCATAACCCTCTTGGTCTCCACTCCAGGGAGCTCCTCTAAGTCCTCTTCCCTCTCTTCCCCTCTTCTCTTCTTTTCTTCCACTAGATTTTCTCCTGGATGAGGTCATTATTTCTAGGTCTATATCAGTTTCCAAAAGGCCAATGGTTTATAAAGTTGTAGCTTCCACTGAGACCTCTTACTTGAGCATCGGATTCCTATTTGAAACTTTCTGGAACATCTTACATTACCTAAACTGAATTTAATCCTCTTTTCCAGAAACCCTACCTGTTTCTCCTTACTTTGTTTCTCCTATCAGCACCATTCATCCAAGGGCTCAAGTGAGGAACTTTGAATACAACTTTAACTCTGCTTTCTCTGTACCCCTTTTCATTGGCAGACAGCCCTATTAATTGCGCCTTGGACATTTTCCTCAAATATCTCATCTCTCCTCTTCTCCATTCTCATCACCTCTGCCTTTGTTCAGAACCTTCCTCACTTGTCTATTTTCTCTTGACTCACTTCCAGTTGAGAAAGTTTTTCTCTTTAGGTTCCCGCCCTTTTGCAGAGCCAATCTCCACATTTATAAGGGATACCAGTCATATCTCCGACTCGATCATCTATCAAGACGAAAGCATGTGATCAAGGTCAGCACAGAGTAGCTTCAGATCCTTGTTAGTTGAGGCCCTTTCCAGCTGCGGGCCATCCAATTTTTATTAAGAATTCATCCCAGAAAAGCAAGAGGAAGGGAGGATGGCCTGAAGGGCCCTTCCAGGTCAAATCTAGCCCTCTCAAGTTAGCTGAAAGGAGATTTTTGAGTGTGTAATTCATGAGTGTACAGTGCCCCTCTTTCAGCCAGGAGAAGTTCCTCTCTCAAGTCAATACCAAGAAGAGTGAGTTATACTTCTCTTGGGCAATCAGTAACCAATATGCAGAGTGTTTAATACAATTCTTCATTTGTGATTGCATCTCAAACGGGGAATTTTGAACCTTGTTTTTTATTCCTATTTTATTCTACATTTATTTTGTGCCTTTTTATATTTTGCATGTCTTTGGTGCTATCTTCAATTTTCTATGGAACAAAATGGAAGACAAATAAAGCAACAAATATGTTGATAATTCAGGTCTTTTCTCCCTTTTTTCCTGTCTTGTAATGCTGGCCTTTCTTTACCACCTCATAGCTCTCCTTCTATATAACTTTTATTTGCTGATCATGACATTCTCCTTTATAAAAGCATTTAATAGTTTTCTCCTTGCTCTTTAGCAGGGTATTTAATGCCCCAGTCTTTCTTTCTTTTTTTTTTAAATTTATAAATCAAAGAAGTTTATTTCACTTATAGTTCTGAAGGCTTGGAAGTCCAAGATCGAGGGACTGCGTCTGGTGAGGGCAATGCCCCGTCTTTCAACTGTCTTTTCTTACCTTTAGCCCTGCAGCTTCCTGAGTCCTCCATTCCAGCCATGTCAAGACACTCATTTGTCCTCTTGGAAATGAAATTCTAAACTTAATATTGTTTGAATTTGTAGATACAGTTGTTTGTATGTAGATGCTATGTTGCTGCTGCTTCTCATGAACTCTTATTCATCTCTCAAAGCCCCTATCAAGTGTCACCTTTTCTGTGGTTGCCTTCCCTGATTTCTAAAAAGATGATTTCATTTTCTTCATAGTACTTTTGAGATTTTTTTTTGCTAATTTCAGTTATCACATTGTACTTTACTGATTTGTTCATGTGGACAGTAACCATTTTCTTTCATTGTACTTGGACGCTTTGGTGTTGGTACAGTACAAGTATTTAATAAAAGTTTGTTTTGATCGTACAAGTGGACACTACCCTGGATGCCTTGTGGCTGATATTTCACCATCACATGTGATACCATGGCCACATGACTTTGGATTTGTGGGTTTTGCTTAGTTTCACCAGGAAATCACTTCTTTTTAAAAAAATTCTTTTGTTTCCAATATTAGGCTTATTGAGTCATAATAGTCATTCCTACGTCAAAATAATTAGAAGACATAGTGTATTGATGGCTCAGTCTCTTTGGGGGGTCTCACCAGTCTGTCTTTAAAAATTAATCGCTCTGTTTATACTAGAAGCTCCTTAAGAGCCAGGCATGGTGGCGCACAACTGTAATCCCAGAGGCTTGGGAGGCTGAGGCAGGAGGATTGCAAGTTCAAAGCCAGCAATAAGTTAGGGAGGTCCTAAGAAACTTAGAGAGACCCTGTCTCAAAATAAATAATAGAAAAGGGATGGGAAGTAGCTTAGTGGTTAAGCACCCCTGGGTTCAATGCCTGGCACAAAAAAGAAAAAAAAAAAAGGCATCTAATCATTGACTAGGTGGTTAATGAGAAATTTGTCATGCCTTGTCCTGTTGAGTTGAAATTGAAAGCAAGAACAAGCTATTGATAAGGATGCTGTATTTATGATAGGCAGATGCATAGTGAGGCCATTATGAACAGAGGTGTTTTTGAAAGACAGATTTGGTACATTTTATTAAGTAGTCCTTAGAAATGTACCTTAGCATCCGTTTGCCAACAATTTAGTAGTCATTTTATGTGTATCTTACTCTTTTAACTAGATTGAACTCAATCTGAGATCAAGAATTGTATGTGTATAATATACTGGCCCCAAAGTGAACATAGTGATGGCCAAATGCCTCCCGGCCTGGCCCTTTCCAACATGTATATGATGTGGAAGGGACGGTTACTGCACCGTGAGAGTGTGGTGCTTCTTCCTCCTGCAGTCAGGGCCAGGGGTCTTTGCTCTATTTTCTCCATATTTGGTTCTATGGGAAGTCATCTCACCTTGGGCCCTAGGCAGGGACTAATGGGCACATAAGATCCTGGGGGTTCTGGTCCAGAATATGATGGAAAAATATCAACCAACTGACAAGACTTTTATCAAGGCAGAACAATCAGCCAGTGCTGAATATGGGCTCCCAACAAGCATTCTCCTGCCCCTGCCCCAAAGTAGTTTACTATGAAACGTAGAAAACATTAACCTAGGAAAAAACCTAAAAACATTAAAAATAAAATTTCTGTTCATAATTAGTGTACACTTTAAAAAGAGCTGATCTAGATGGTGAGGGTGTGCTTTTAGGGGAGCTCTGGCATCAGAGAGTAAGCACAGGAGAAATGGAATCAGATCCATAAAACGCAAAATAAAGCTTCCAAATGCAGTAAGAAAACACAGATAAGCCAAGACATATTTGGCTTGTCTTTGAAAAAAAAAAACTTCATTATGCTATTATGCTGATGTGGATCCCCAGAGGATCCAATGGTATTTGAGTAGTTCTAGGTAGGAAAAGATAGTATTTAACAAATATATTTTCTTCACTGGTATTAGGCTACAAGCATCTATGGGAGGCAGAGATTGTAAGTGTCTAGCTGAGATGAACAACTGGGTCAAGGAGAATAGGACACAAATGAGGCATCTTTGTGTGGATCTTCCAGTGTTAACTGCTATAATACATTTATCTATAAGGCAAGCTGGAAGGGCTTACTTGGAGGGCACTTAGTGAATATGGCAAATGGTTGCTTCTCTATTTAATAATCTTTTAGAGAAGACTGCATTGATAGAGGTGAAGCTTCCTATTCTTCTCTGCAAGGTGATGGTAACAGTTCATATACAAAATAGAAATCAAACAGTCTGAGCAATTCCTTCACTGTGAATAGCTGCTGTTCCTGTAAAGGACTGAGAAGAGAGAGGACCACTCCTTGTAGATACCCTGTGTACAGTAGGCAAGTGGAAGGAGAGTGGCAAAGGCGTTGAATGGTTTGATTAAATACATTGAGGTCCTCTGATCTGTTTCTGTCTCTGAATGGAATGCAAACACCACACCACCTACCTACGATAGTCCCAGAGGTGCAGGTGCCATCCACATACAGAAGTAAGGCAACCTTCTCTGCATGAAGTTCTAAGACTCTTCTAGAGAGGTGAATTATTACAAAATTAAATTTTTAAAGAAAGTATTTTTGTTGTATTTTTAAATGATGCAATTATTCTATTAGTTTTAAACCAAACTCAGTCAAATGCCTTGCTTTATTTTTTTAAAATTTTCCCCATTATCGTTCAATTCCAAAAACTTCATAATCTCTGTTCTCATTTCCTCTTTTACCCATCCTTCATTTAAGAGGTAATTATTCAATGTCCAAGTATTTGAACAGTTCCTGTTGTTTCTCTTATTGTTGGTTGCTAAGATCATAGCGTTATGATCTGACAGAATACATGGGATTATATCCACTTTTTTGTATTT